>PVJD01001130.1:0-75697 GCA_004026545.1 Mormoops blainvillei
CACCAAAAAACTACTCAACCTAATAAATGAATTTGGCAAAACAGCAAGATAAAGATGTAATATTCAGAAGTCAAAGGCATTTTTGTAAACCAACAATGAAATATCAGAATCAGAAATAAGGGGAAAAATCCCATTAACTACTACAAAGAGAAAAATAAAGTACATAGGAATAAACCTAACTAAGGAGGTTAAAGACCTGTATTCAGAAAACTGCACAACCCTGAAGAAAGAAATTAAGGAAGACACAAATTAATGGAAGCATATTCCATGTTTATGGGTTGGAAGAGTTAGCATCAGCAAAATGTCCATACCACCCAAAGCAATTTAAAGATTAAATGCAATCCCTACTAAAATACCAATGACATATTTCAAGATATAGAACAAACATTTCAAAAATTTATATGGAACCATAAATGACTCCAAATAACTTCAGCAATTTGAGAAAGAAGAACAAAATAGGAGGGATCACAATGCCTGTCATCAAACTATATTGTAAGGCCAATGTAATCAAAACAGTGTAGTACTGGAATAAGAACAGGCACAAAGATCAATGGAACAGAATAGAGGACCCAGAAATAAACCCATGTCTCTATGGTCAATTAATATTTGACGAAGTGGGTAGAAGAATAAAGTGGAGTAAAAATAGCCTTGAACAAATGGTGTTGGGGGATCTGGACAGCTACATGCAAAAAAAAAAAAAGAAATTCGACCACCAACTTACACCATAAACAAAAATAAACTCAAGATGGATAAAAGACTTAAATATAATCTGTGACACCATAAAAGTCCTAGAGGAGAACATAGGCAGGAACATCTCACATATTCTATGCAGCAATATTTTCACCAATATGTCCCCTAGAGCAAGGGACATGAAGGACAGAATAAATAAGTGAGACTTCATGAAAGTAAGAAGCTTCTGCACAGCTAAATAAAACATCAGCAAAATGAAAAGGAAACCAACTGTATGGGAAAATATATTTGCCAATGATACCTCGGACAAGAGTTTGATCTCCAAAATATATAAAGAACTCACACAATTGTACTCCAGGAAGACAAACAATCCAATTAAAAATAGGGAAAGGACCTGAACAAACACTTCTCCAAAGAGGACATACACAGGGCCCAGAGACACATGAAAGGATGCTCTGTCAGAGAAAGCTATCAGAGAGATGCAAATTAAAACCATAATGCGATACCACTTCACAACAGCCAGAATCACCATCATAAACAAATCAACAAACAAGTGCTGGTGAGGATGTGGAGTAAAGGGAGCTCTAGTACACTGTTGGTAGGAATGCAGACTGGTGTAGCCACTGTGGAAAACAGTTTGGAATTTCCTCAAAAACTAAAATTGGATTTGCCTTTGACCCAGCAATTCCACTGATGTTGTTTTACCCTAAGAATCCAGAAACACCAATTCAAAAGAGCCTTTGCACCCCTATGTTCATAGTAGCACAATTTACAATAGCCAAGAACTGGAAGTAACCTAAGTATCCAACAATAATTGAGTGGATCAAAAAACTGGTACATTTACAGAATGGGATACTACACAGCAGAAAGTAAGAAGGAGCTACTACCCTTCACACCTGCATGGATGGGGAGTATTATGCTAAGTGAAATAAGTCAGGCAGTGAAAGACAGATACCATATGATCTCACCTCTAAGTGGAACCTAATCAACAAAATAAACAAGCAAGCAAAATATAACCAGCAACACTGAAATAAAAAATAAACTGGTAGTAAACAGAGGTGTGGATGGAAGGGGCTGACAGGCAATAGGAGGGGAAGTGCCATCAAGGAACTTGCATAAATGACCCATTCACAAAGCCAAAAATGGGAAGGATTAGGGGTGGAGGTGGCAGTGGGTGGGGCTGGGGAAGTGGCGGCAGGAAAATGTTGATGGAAAAAAAAAATAGATGTGGGGAAGCTAAGGGTAGTATAGCAAATTAAGAAGTTAAAGAACTGATATGTACAGCCCATGAACACAAACTAAGAGGTGTGGGGATGATGGGATAGGGTGCAGGGTGGAGGGGAGAAAGGGGAGAAAAATGGGACAACTGTAATAGCATACTAAATGAAATATACCAAAAATATATTTATTTCCATATATGAGTTATATTTATCCTTTGTTATTTCTTCCTATTTGAAACTACTAGAACCTATCATTTACCTACCAAGAAAGGGCATTCTGAATTTAGAAGGAACCTTTCAGTCAAAATTTTTAAGGGATTCTTTTTAAATATAGCATCCCCATATATTTAGTAGAGCCTTTTCAATTTTTATTTTTTAATAAAAATTTTATGTATTTAAGGTGTACGATATGATGTTTGGACTTATATATTGATAGTGAAATATTAACTATAGCCACACTAATTAACATATTATCTCACAATTACCGAGTGTGTGTGTGCACACCTGAGATCTTCTCTCTTAGCAATTTCTTGCATCTGACACAATATTATTAACTATAGTCACCACACTGCACATTAGATCTCTAGAACTTATTTAGTAGAATCTTAACAATGATTAACTTTTGTGCCAACAAGCACCAGTTACATAACATTAGGAATTCTCTTGAAAGGGTCATTACATAAATCTCTGTAAGGACAAAATTATTATTTTTTTGTTTGATAATAAGCACACATTATGGGCCAGTTAGAGTAAGCATAAAGTCTTTGCTATACAAATAATTCTAGAGGAATTTTGTTTGGTGTTCACCCAAATCCTTCTCACTAGGCACCTGGTTGAGCCCTTCTCCAGAGAAGACAGGAGACACATTTCTCTCTTAGTTCCATTCAGATCACATTTTTTCTTCATGTGGTCAGCTGTCTTATCTTTGTCCTGTCTTATATTCCATGTCAACCTGTGTCCATTCAGCTTGGAATGATCCTCTCCTTTCACTAGATTTCATAATTTATTAATTGCTCCATGTCTCCAGCTGCAATTGCTCAGTATTTGGAAATTTAGTTTTAGACTATTTTTTAGTTGTATTTATTTAGCAATAGTTTATTATTTCTGTTTGCTAGTTAAAAAGAGACCCGTGAAAATGCTAGAGGTTAGGAAGGTGGAGGCTGACAATCTACACATGTCTTTTAATTACTTGTGCCACAGCTGCCTGGGGATGTTTTTCTCTCTCACCTTCACCATCATGTAAGGGCTAAATCAATTGTCATTTGTTACAGAGAAGACAATTCTGACTTGACTGGTATTTAAAGGATCTTCACCCCCTATGAAAAATAAAACAAACAAGTACAGTACAATTTACTCTCTGTTTACTTCCCATGTCAATTATAAACATCTCTTTTTGTTGCAACATGTGCCTTTTGACATTTATATGTCACCTCTACTTGCATAAAGTAACATCTCCCTATGTTTAATATGTTAACCATAATTAACCCTGGGAGAAAAATTGGTCATCAGAGATCAGAACAGCATAAATTAATTACCACTTAACTTAACATATGCTTAATAATTACAGCCACCATTAACTGGGTAGGTGACAGATGACAGAAGTTAGTCCCATGGCCATTACTTAGCTGAAGATGAGTCTGGGTGATATAGCTTTGATTTTACCAAACATTGTGAAGTTATCTGAGACTGAGCCTCTCCCAGCTCACATTTGCCCTGCCAGTTTTCTGGATGCTGGCAGAAGACATGAGACTCTGTGAAAAAGCAATAAACTTGATCACTCAAAATAGTGCAAGCAGCATGACTATCCTCAGCATCCCTTGCTCTCCAGCTCCCATGGGTCACACATGTGCTTCCATATAGATGTTGAGCAAAGCGTCTGTGTACTCATGGAGAAAACTTGTGCTTAGGGAACCCCAACTTTATAAGGGGTCTCCTGGGAAAACTGCCCAAACTCTGTCCCAGAGGAAGACATTATTTTTATTATCTGGATGGCAAACAAATATGTCACTGCCCTGGACAGAAAGCCTGTCTCTATCTTCCAAGGCTATTTGATCCACAAACATTTTTGCTATGACAGTCTGGAATCAAAGATGTGCAGAAACAAGACCTATCCATGGAGATGGTCTCACGACACTTTCTGGGGAACTGTCTGCTCAACTGAACATCAGGGTTGTCAGATTAATGCTCAGGAAGAACTGGAGAACAAGTATTGGCGAAGCTCATGACCAATGCCGTGTCCATAAGGGTTTCCAATGGGGTGTCAATCATGTTCTCTGGCTCTTTTTCAGTGACTCTGCCTTTTCACTGCCTGTATTTTGAGTCTTTCCAGGAATTTCTCTGTCTGCCTGTCTTCAGTCAGACTTTGGGATTTCAATCCAATGGTCTTGTATTGAATGCTTTCCATGTTCCAAGAGTTGTGTGAGGTCAAGAGAAATAATAAATGAAACATTGATGCATCTCCCTTCAGAACTTGGTCAACACAATGTGTTCAGTGAGAAAATTATAAATGATCTTAATTGTGGTCTTTGATCCTGGCCTATTCATATCCCTGCTTTGACTTCTCTGTTATTTGGCAGTAGGCCATTTTTACAGTCATGATCCACACATGTTTTCAAACTGCATTGGACATATTACCTGCTGAAATCCATTCTTAGCACTGCCTGTTTCTCACCAAGTTGATACAAACTTGCCATCTGAATGATGTGCTAGTAAGGAGGGTGGACTTATAAGAGCAATACTCACATAGTGAATCTTGCTTCTTCCACTTGTATTTATGGTCCGCTCTATATTTCTTATTTAATATTTCATTTATTGACAAAAAATATTTTTTTTAATCTAAATCAGGTGCTATACATTTTGGCTTCCATGCCTTTTCCAAGGTCACTTATCTCTGCCGTAAGCTTTTCTCCAGCTATAGTTTATGGCTGTGACTGTGCTTTCCTCTCTTGCCTGCTTCTACACAGTCACAAAGCTCCTCTCCTGCCCTTCCTATCCCACCCACTCACAGCCTTTGAAAGTTTTGAAAGAGTAACCAACAAGGAGGAACAATATAAATCCTCTTACTTCCTCCTCTCATTTTTTCAAATTTTATACTTTTGAAAAATAATAACCAGTGTATGAATAGTATATAAAAGTACACAGAAATGAAGTCACAGTTAATCACATTTCAGAGGAAAAACATGCTCTCAAATATTTTTGACAGACCTGGAATATTAAAAATATGAAAGACAAAAATAAGCACGTGCTTGGCTCTGTGGGGAGACATGATGTTAAGAGTAAGGTCACTGGCCTAAAAGTGGGGATGTGACATATTCCCTGGGAGGGAGTGTGATCCTCCCTCCATTCTCATTCTGTTTTCCTCAAACATCCCTTTGCCTAGCCCAGGGGGGAGGCTAGGATCTGTGTAAGTTATAGCAGGAATGGATAAAGAAATTGTGGGTGAAATTACCACAATAGGAAAGGCATGTGTTAGTTTATCCTAAAGTTTCCAAAGAAATTTTTATGTAGCTTACATGTGTAAGTAAAATAAAATAGGCATGTTGTCAAGTTTATTATCAGTAAGCAAACTATGAGAAGGGAACATCTATGGTCAACCAGCTGAATTAGCAGTTCATGGGGTTTAAGACATGGATATCAGGAATTGTTCTGAAGTTTTGACTGATTGTCATTTGTAGAAAGGAAAAAATAAGCTGCAAAACATGACTTATGAGACACTATTAAGGACAATTTTTGTTTGTTAAGAGTTTGTGGTTTACAACCAATTGAATCAGGAGAAAACATTGGTGGGCTGATGACTATATGTGTTCACAGATTTATAATACATGTTTGTAGAAGAAATATGCACATTCTCAAAACTGATTCTAGATACCTAGCATTTTAAATAATAATAAAAAAAACACAGGATTTTGTATATGTGAGACCAGTGGTTTTCTTCTCAAGATTGCCTGATACTCTAATTCCCTTGAGCTTCCTGTACCACCTGTCACACACAGACGGACATCTCTTTTCTTAGTGGAATAGCCAGACATGGCTGTAGCCTCAGTCTTGTGACTCAGTATTTGTACCACTGTTTTTCAGGCTAAACCTTGTCTTTTGTATGATTCTGCTTAGAATTAACTCTGGTTAATTTTCCTTTGGGTTTAAATGAAAACTCTCCTTCCTATTCTTTGGGTTGATCACTACTGTTTCGCACTTTAAAATTTATGTCTGTATATCTGTATGTCTTGTAAGAATCAAGCCATCTGAAATCTTTTTTGGTAACTGAAGTAAGTTTCAAAACAACAGTATTAAAAACATTGTTGAAACAAATATTAATTTAATGACAAAAAAGTGTACCTTTGAGGTAGTTTTACATAATGTTCATAGGGCAATTATGATAATTCTGGATATTGATAACTTAAGACATTATCTAAGTTAATAATTTATTAAATATTATTTTAACTAAGATCTTAGAATGTGTTACTATAATGTCCATGCATTTAGGACCTAAGCAAATATATTTTATTTTGATCACTTGGGAGAGGTTGGTTAATATCAGAAAAGTGCCAAATCTTTTATATATTTCATGTATATCACTCTAAATACTAAGATTCATTGTGGTTAAAATTGAACCTAATCTTAATCTATAATTTATCTATGTTGCCACAGTACTTCATTAACAAGATAATTATTAAATTTCTAGTAACTGGTCAGGAGCATATGTATAAATTCTTAACTGGAGCTGAAGTTAGATTGTTCATTTTATTTACTTATTTCCACTTATTAAGCAAGTTCTCCTGAAATCCTTTGAGGGGACACATGCAAATCAATTCACTGTAAATGACATTTACTCTACAAAATTAACATCCTTCCACTCCAATAAAGAGATTGTACCAAAGATAAAAAGCTGACCTCCAACTAAACCCAGAGGGACCAGTTAGACTGACTCTTGTCTGAATGCTTTAAATCCAGTGATGGCTCCAATCACTCTCTTAAGAGGGATGTACATATTTCTTATTGCCACCTACTAATCAGGTCATCACACCTCTGAGCTCCTCCATGAAACAGGAGCTAATTTTTTTCCCTAAGAGAAATATTAGTATAGTTATAAGCATTTTGTGATGATACTAGTCAATCTGAGTAATGTTTACTGACACAATGTACAGTACTAATACTTTTTGAGAGTGAACCTTCCTTCCTTCCTTCCTTTCTTCTTTTTTACTCCTCCTCCTCCTCCTCCAACTTCTTTTCTTTCTGTCTCTCTTTCCCTCCCCATCTCCTCTCCCTCTTTTCTTTCCTTCATTTTTCATGGTCATATAAGTAACAAAATACAAACAAAATAACCATGTATTTGTTTAAAAATACTTATTAAGCATTTCCTATGTTCCACCTTAGGCACTAGTGACACACCCATGAATATACAATGGCACTCTGCAAATGTAAATATACTAACTGAATATAAGAAAGAAACCCACTGCACAATTTTTGTGTAGATACTAGACTCATCACTCAACAGGGGTACTGAGGTAAAATTGTCAAGATTGAACATCAAAGATGATTTATAGGTATCATAACTCCTGCATAATAGCAGAGCTTCAGTAAATGACAGGATGACAGGAGATAGCCACTGTTTAGATTTGACCAGAACAGTGTTCTCTCCATAGCACCATAGTCCACTGAAAACTTTTTTTTTAATTGTTTTTATTGTTTATACTATTACAGTTGTGTCCACTTTTCCTCACTTTCCTCACCTCCACCCAGTCCCATGCTCTCCCTTCCCCAAGTTGATCCCCACATTGTTGTCTGTGTCCATGGGTTGTGCGTAAATGTTCTTTGGTTGATCCTTTTATCATCTTTTATCTCACCTCCCCCTCATTTCCAGTAGCAATTTGTCTGTTTTGTGCATCTAAGCTGCTGTTACTATATTGTTTGTTATTTTATTGTATTAATTAGGTTCCACCTGTGATCTAGTGGATGGTTTAATTCACCTGGTATATATTTCCCCAGGTCCATCCATGCTGTTGCAAACTATAAGGATATAAGAATATCTCCTAAATTTTATATATATATATATATATATAAAAAATTTACCTGAAGGTAGTAGTTCCAATTTATTATTTCTATCCTTGCATTTTTTCTTTTTTAAATTTTTTATTGCTGTTCAAGTACAGTTTTGTTCATTTCCACCCCACCATTCCCCCCACCCTCAACCAACTCTACCCCCTTTGACTTTTTCCATGAGTCCCTTATATATGTTCCTTGACCACCCTTCCCCTGTTTCCCCCTGTCTTCCTCCCCTTCCTCTGTTCACAGTCAGTTTGTTCTTCACTTCAATGTCTCTGGCTACATTTAACTTGCTTGTTTGTTCTATTGATTAATCTCCACTTACAGGTGAAATCAAATGGTATAGCAACACAATTTACAAGCCAAGTGTCAGAAGCAACCTGAGTGCCCATCAGTAAATGAGTGGATCAAAAAACTGTGGTACATTTACACAATGGAATACTACACAGCAGAAAGAAAGAAGGAGTTCCTACCATTCAAAGCAGCATAGATGGATCTGGAGAGCATTATACTAAGTGAAATAAGCGAGGTGGTGAAAGACAAGTACTGCTGCTTTTGTATCCACTCACCTACTGATGGGTATTTAGGCTATTTTCAAATCTTGGCTATCATAAATAGTGCTGCAAGAAACATAGGGGTGCATGTATTTTTTGTACTGTTGTTTCAGGATCTTTGGGGTATATCCCCAGAAGTGGAATTGCTGGGTCAAAAGGAAGTTTCATTTTTAATTTTTTTAAGAATATTAGAAATTGTTTTCTACAGTGGCTGCACAAGACTGAATTCTCACTAACAGTGCACTAGCATTCTCTTTCCTTCACATCCTCACCAGCACTTGTTTGTTGACTTGTTGGTCTTATCCATTTTGACAGGTGTGAGGTGATATCTCATTGAGGTTTTAATTAGCATTTCTCTGGTGATTAGTAATGTTGAACATTTTTTTCATATGTCTTTCAGCCCTCTGTAATGTCCTCTTTGGAAAAGTGTCCATTCAGGTATTTTGTCCATTTCTTAATTGGGTTCTTTGTCTTTCTGGTGTGGAGTTGCATTAGTTTCTATATATATTGGAGATTAAGCCCTTGTCAGATGTATCTTTGTTGAAAATGTCTTCATATACAGTGGGTTCCCTATTCACCTTGCTGAGTATTTCTTTAGCAGTACAGACATTTTTAAATTTGATATAGTCCCCTTTGTTTATTTTCTGCTTTGTTTCCAGTGCCTTAGAGGATGTTGCAAAAATATTGCTACATTGGATAGCTCAGGTTTTACTGTCTATGTTTTCTTGTAGGATTTTTATGGTTTTACAACTGATATTTAAGTCTTCTATTCATTTTGGGTTTATTTTTATGAATGGTATAAATTGGTGGTCTAGTTTCATTTTTTTCTGGCACATACTAGTCCAGTTTTTCCCAGCACCATTTATTGAAGAGACTGTCTTTGTTGCATTGTCTTCTCTTGCCCCCTTCATCAGATATCAATTGCTCATATAGGCATGGGCTTATTCCTGGGCTTTCTGTTCTGTTCCATTGAATTATATCTCTGTTCTTATTTCAGAATCAGGCTATTTTTATTATAGTGGCCTTATAGTATAGTTTGAAATCAAGAGTCATGATAACTCCAACTTTGTTCTTCTTTCTCAGATTTGCTAAGGTTATTCAAGGCCCTTTATGGTTCCATGTAAATTTTTGGAATATTTGTTCTATTTATGTGGGGTATGCCAGTAGTATTTTTATAAGAATTGTGTTGAATGTATAGATTGTTTTGGGAAAAATTGACATTTTAATTATGTTGATTCTTCCAGTCCATTAACATGGTATGTGCTTCCACTTATTTGTATCTTTCTCAACTTCTTTCTTCCCACTGAATACTTATACCATCCTTCTGTCGTGTGGAGGAGAGATCAGAAGCTTTACTTAGCTGGATAGTCAGCTAGTACCTAAATAATCCTTAAAAACACCTCAAAAAACCTTCTTTCTGCTACTGAAAAATAACTGATAAGTCTAACTTGGAGACATGACTAAAAAAACAAACAAACTGGAGTACTATTTATATTTCAATTTAATAAGATGTGTGTTTAATATAGTAAGGCTAAAACACTGCATTTACCAGGTGTGGAGAGGCTAAGTAGGTATCTGGAAAATATAGATATTTAGCCTAAGTCATTCTTGTTGGAATGTTTTCTTTTTCCTTTAATAAAAGAGGAATTTTTTCATTGAGTTAGGTAGATACATTCTCTTAACTTTCACATTGACTTTCCTTCTTAGATAGAGCTGTTCTTCTAATACTCTGACACTTTTTGGACAGCAAAATCATTTTTCTTCATTTCTTCAACTTTAGAGTCATTTCCATGAGGAGAATATTTAATAAAGAATATATTACTCTGAATTCAAAACCTATGACGTCAAGTACAGCAAAAGGTACAAGACCCAGCTGTTATAGATTCCTTACTAATTTGTGTGCTGTCATTTGCTTCCATTTCTGCTGTAGGATTTCTGTGCTCACTACACTAGCAAAGAAAACATTAAAGCATCTGGGCACTCAACCACAGCTTGCCTGCTGTGATTAAAACTGAACTACCTTGTGCAAACGATTTGCTTAAATGACTTTCTTTTTCCTAGTGCAGGTGCTTAAATTTGTCAAGCTGTCTTTTTAGTTTGGCTCATTATTTAATTTTTGGCAAATTTATTTATAACAACATATACAATCAATAACAGTGTAAGGGAACATTGTATTTTTTTTCCCCAAAGTGAAAACAAACTATACTTATTGAGTGAGGTGATGTGACTTTTCTATTGAGTTGACCTTTTCACTGTAACTTTTTGTAAGTTTCATAATGATCTGTCTTGATCTTTAAGTTAACCATGTAACCTATTTTTCAAGGGAGAAAAAAGTAATTAGTAAAACTATATATATACCAACTCTGTATGAGCTAAACACCTTTCGCAATTAAAATACAATACCTCTTATGTTTCTCCAGATGAAAAAGTGTTAGGAATAAGCTTCACTGAAAAGGAAAATTGAGAAAGTATGACATAATTAGTAAGCCATTTGTCACCCCAAGAATTCTCACCTAGTGTAAGAAACCAATAAAATGATGACAAATTATGTCTGATGTTGGAATAAATATTAACAAACTAATTGTACAGGTCTTCCAGTTAAAAATGTTAGTGGTGGTGTTAGACCTTGGTTGTTGAGTTCAGCAAAGAAAGAATTCAGAGCCAAGAGCTCTAGCCCACGAAGTGTATTTAGCCTTTTAGAAAGAAAGTCACAGAGGCAGAGGAAATAAGGTGACTGGGCTGTGTAGACTCAGGAAACATGCTGCAGAAGCAAAAGAAGGGCATATATTCTTTGCTTTTTCTCTTCAAAGCAAACAAAGAATATATGCCTAAGGGAAGCAGGGGACCATGGACATACTTTAAAGAGAGAGACTACACACTGGGTTCTTTGTCTTAAGATTTTTTGTCTATTTTCTGAAGGCAGGACTTTTAGGGGAGTTTTCAGGGGAGGATCTCAGTAGAATATTCATTGGCTTTCTAGATGTGTCTGTTAAAGGTTATAATGTCTACTGATTGGTTGGCATGGGGAAGGGGTTCATTGGTCATTGCATCTGGTACTGATTTCAGCCATGGTATCACTTCATCTAGTTTTGCTACTTTTCTGATGCTGGAGCTGAAACACAATGGAAGATTAGATACTAACCCTAGTTTGATCAGAACTCTGTCTTTATAGTCAATAGACCCAAGGCTTTTTCCCTAAGATTATTTGATGGTGATCAGAACCTTGTTGTCCTGACAGCTTAATGCTTCCAGGTGTGGATGTGCAAGGCAGAAGGAGGCAGGTGAGTCAGCATGTTGGATGAGGCCAGTTTAAATCAGCTATCTATCTCAGTTTTCCCATTCCACTTGCCAAAAAATTTCCCTAAAACCTTATCTTAAATCAAACACACACACACACAGAGAGAGAGAGAGAGAGAGAGAGAGAGAGAGAGAGAGAGAGAGAGAGAGAGAGACTTAAAGCATTATCAGTGTATGCATGCAGTATCAATCTGAAGTTTTCAAAGGCATTCACTTGTATCAACCTTAACTTCTTAGGTCATTACTGGTAATTTGACAGTTTTAGAAGCTGCTTGATTTTAAGATGGAATTCCTTAGACTGATTTATATGCTATTTGCATCACTGGAAAGTACAATAAATCTCCTGTCTTTCTTGTGGGATGATGCTACTGTCGTGGAGAATCATTCTATTTAATGTTTTATATATTTAATATTTTGTCTTTGCAGGAATAACTGGCTGATGATACTCTATTCTAAAGAAGTGAAATTCCAAAGTTAAACCCATGGCCTGAATGGATGCTTATTATTTCAGTCATTTTAAATAATCCTTTAGGCAATATCTGTACCTGTTTATTTCCTCTGTTTACAGATACTTCTTTTTTTATTGTTCTATTACAGTTGTCCCAATTTTCCCCCATTGCTCTCCCTTGCACACCCACTCCCCACCCCACTCCCACAGTAAATCCTCACTCTGTTATCCACATCCATAGGTCATTAGTACTTGCTCTTTAACTAGGCCCTTCACCTTCTTTCTTCCTTTATAGACTTACTCCTTCCCATCTAGTCCCTGTCAGTTTGTCCCATGTTTCCATGCCCCTGTTTCTATTTTGTTTGCTTGTTTGTTTTATTCATTTGGTCCCCGTTATAGGTGAGATGATATGGTATTTGTCTTTGCTGCATGGCTTATTTCGCTTAGCATAATGCTCTCCAGTTTCATCCATGCCGTTGTGAAAGGTAAGAGATCCTTCTTTCCTTCTGCTGTGTAGTATTCCACTGGGTAAATATACAGCAGTTTTTTGATCTACTCATTTACTGATGAGTGCATAGGCTGTTTTCAGTACTTGGTTATTGTAAATAATGCTGCTGTGAACATAACGGTGCATAGGTTTTTTGGAACTGGTGTTTCAGGACTCTTAGGGTATAATCCCAGTGGAATTGCTGGATCAAAAGGCAGTTCCATCTTTAGTTTTTTGAGGAAATTCCATATGGTCTTCCACAGTGGCCACACCAGTCTGCATTTCCACCAACAGTGCACTAAGGTTCTCTTTTCTCCACACTCTTGTCAGCACTTGTGTTTGTTAATTTGTTTATGATGACTATTCTGACTGGTATGAAGTTTTATCTCATTGTGGTTTTAATTTGCACCTCTCTGATGACTAGTGATTCTGAGCATCCTTTCATGTGTCTCTGGGTCTTTCGTGTGTCCTCCTTGGAGAAGTGTCTGATCAGGTCCTTTGCCCATTTTTTAACTGGATTGTTTGTCTTCCTGGTGTTGAGTCATATGAGTGCTTTATGTGTTTGGAGATCAAACCCTTGTCCAAGTTATCATTGGCAAATAGTACAGTTGGTTCCTTTTTTATCTCAATGAAGTTTTCCTTGGCTATGCAGAAATGTTTAGTTTGATATAGTCCCAATTGTTTATTCTTTCCTTTATTTTCATTGCCCTAGAAGATATATTGGTGAAAATATCACTGCATGGAATATCTGAAATTTTCCTGCCTATGTTTTCCTCTAGGACTTGTATGGTGTTGTGGTTTGTTTAAGTCTTTTATCCATTTTGAGTTTATTCTGATATATGGCATAACTTGGTGGTCTAGTTTCATTTTTTTGCCTGTACCATTCTGGTTCTCCCATACCATTTGCTGAAGAGGTGATTTTTACTCCATTTTATGCTCCCTTCCCCCTTTGTCAAATATTAATTGACCATAAAGGCATGGGTTTATTTCTGAGATCTCTATTCTGTTCCATTGGCCTATGTGACTGTTCTTATTCCAGTGCCAGGTTGTTTTGATTACAGTGGCCTTGTAATATCATTTCATATCACGTATTGTGACATCTCATACTTGGTTCTTCTTTCTCAAGATTGCTTAGGATTCAGGGTTCATTTTTGGTTTCATATAAGTTTTTGAAATATTTATTCTAAATCTGTGAAATATGTCATTGGTATTTTAATATGACAGGCATTGAATCTATAGATTGCTTTGGGTACTGTGGATATTTTAATGATGTTAATTCTTCCAATTTATGAACACAGTACATGTTTCCATTTCTTTGTTTATTCCTTAATTTCTTTCTTCTGTGTTCTGTAGTTTTCTGAGTACAGGTCTTTTACCTCTGTGGTTAGGTTTATTCCAAGGTACTTTATTTTTCTTGTTGCTATAGTTTGGGATTTTTTTCCTAGTTTCTGTTTCTGATATCTCATTATTGGTGTACAAAAGTGCTTTGATTTCTGAATATTGACTTTGTATCCTGCTGTTTTGCAAAATTCACTTATTAGGTCAACTTTTTTGGTGGAGGCTATAGGGTTTTCTATGTACACTATCATGTCATCTGAAAACGATGAGAGTTTTACTTCCTCCTTTTGTGTTTGGATGCCTTTTATTTCTTTTTCTTGTCTGATTGCTATGGGTAGAACTTCCAACACTGTGTTGAATAAAAGTGGCGAAAGAGTACATTTTTGTCTTATTTCTGAATTTAGGGAGAAAGCTTTTAGATTTTGCCCATTGAGTATGATGTCAGTTGTAGGTTTCTCCTATGTAGTCTTTATTATGTTGAAGTATGCTCCCTCTATTCCCACTTTGCTGAGCATTTTTATCTTAAATAGGTGCTGTACTTTATTGAATACTTTTTCAGTATCTATTGATATGGTCATGTGATTTTTATCTTTTCTTTTGTTTATCTGTTGTTTTATGTTTATTGATTTACAAATATTATACCATGTTCTCATGCCTGGGATGAATCTATCTTGATCATGATGTATGATTTTCTTAATGTACTGCTGAATCCAGTTTGCCAATATTTTGTTGAGGATTTTAGCATCTATGTTCATCAGTGATATTAGCCTGTAATTTTCTTTCTTTGTTTTGTCTTTACCTGGTTTTGAAATTAGGATAATACTGGACTCATAATAAGAGTTTGGGAGTCTTCCCTCTTCTTGAATTTTTTGGATAAGAGTTAGCTCTTTCTATGTGTTTGGCAAAATTCACCTCAGAAGCCATCCAGTCCAGGGTTTTGTGTGCTAGCTGTTTATTAATTATCTTTTCAATTTCACTAGTAGTTATTGTTCTATGCAAGCATTCTGTTTTTTCTTTACTCAGTTTTGGAAGATTATATATTTCTAGAAATGTATGCATTTTTCCCAGGTTGTCAAATTTCTGGCATAGAACTCTTCATAGTGATTTATCACAATCCTTTGCATTTTTGTGGTGCTGGTTGTTACTTCCCTTTTGTTTCTGATTTTATTTATTTGGGCCCTCTTCTTTTTTTCTTGATGAATATGGTTAAAGGTTTGTGAATTTTGTTTATCTTTTCAAAGAACCAGCACCTGGATTTATATTGATCCTTTGAATTACTTTTTTAGTCTCTGTATCATTTAAATCTGCTCTGATATTGATTATTTCCTTCCTTCTGCTTGCTCTAGGCTTTGTTTGTTGTTGTTCCTCTAGCTCTTGTAGATATAGGGTAGGTTGTTTATTTGAAATGTTTCGATCTTTTTCAGGTAGGCCTGTATTGGTAAGAACTCCCTTCTCAGCACTATCTTCACTGCGTCCTATAGTTTTGGGGCTTTTGTGTGTTCATTTTTATTTGCTTCCAGAAACTTTTTGATTTCTTTCTTGATCTCATTGTTAACGCATTTATTGTCTAAGAGCATGCTATTCAGTCTCCCTGAATGTGACCATTTTGAAGTTTTTCCCTTGTACTTGGTTTCTAGTTTTAAGCTATTGTGATCCAAGAAAATACTTGATATGATTCTAATTTTCTTGAGTTTGTTGAGGCTGTTTTGTGACCTACCATGTCATGCATTTTTGAAAGTGTTCCATGTGTATTTGAAAAGAATGTGTGTTTTGCTTTTTTGGGGAGTACTGCTTTGTATATATCAATTAAGCCCATTTAATCTAGAGTGTTGTTCAATGCCATAATATCCTTGTTGACTCTTTGCTTGGAAGATCTAACCATTGTTCACAATGGGGTGTTAAAATCCCCTACTGTGAGTGTGTTGTTGTTGATGTCTTTTCCTGAAGTCATTTAATATTTTCCTTATATATTTAGATGCTCCCATATTGGATGCATATATGTTTTCATATATTGTCTTGTTGGATTGTCCCCTTAAGTATTATATAGTGTTCTCCTTGTCTTTTATTTTTTATGGCTTTGTTTTGAAATCTATTTTGTATCATAGAAGCATTGCTATACCTGCTTTTTTATTTTTCATGTCTGTTTGCTTGGAATATTTTTTCCATCCCTTCACTTTCAGTCTGCATAGATCTTTTATTCTGAGATGGGTCTCTTGTGTACAGCCTATATGTGGGTCATGTTTTCTTACCCATTCAGCTACTCTGTGTCTTTTTATTGGAGCATTTAATCAACTTACATTAAGGTTATTATTGATAAGTACTTATTCATTAAATTTTTTCCCTTTGTTTTTGTGTTCCTTTCTCTCCTCTTCACTTTCTTAAAGGAATTCTTTTAACATCTCTTGCAATGCAGTTTTGGTGGAGATGTTGTCTTTTTACTCTTTTTTATTGTCTGAGAAACTCATTATTTCTCCTTCCATTTTAAATGAGAGTCTTGCTGGGTAGACTAGTTTTGGTTGAATGCTTTTGCTTTCCATTATTTGGAATATTTTTTCCATTGACTTCTGGATTGTAGTTTTTCTGTTTATTAATCAGCTGATATCTTTATTGGGCCTCCCTTGTATGTTGCTAGCTATTTTTCTCTTGCTGCCTTTAATATTCTCTCTTTGTCTTTAAACTTTGCCATTTTCATTTGATTGTCTTGGGGTGTGCTTCTTTGGATTCATCTTGATTGGGACCATGTGTGCTTCCTGGACTTGCATGACTTTTTCTCTCATCCAGTTAGGGAAGCTTTCTGTCATTACTTTTTCAAACAGGTTTTTTGTGCCTTGCTCCTCCTCTCCTTCTGGTATTCCTATGATACAGATATTAATATGTTTCACATTGTCCTGTGGTTCCATAAACCTTCTTCATTCTTTTTGAGTCATTTTTCATTTTGTTTCTCTGTCTGGGAACTTTTTTCTACCTTGTCCGCCCGCTTGTTGATTAGGACCTCTGCTTTATCCAGCCTGATTTTAGTTCCTTCTGTTGTGTTCCTTTAGTCAGAAATTGTATTCTCCATTTCCCCCTGCTCTTATTGATAGTTTCTATGCCTCTTTTCATGCTGATGTAGTTTGTAGTAAGTTCCTTGTAGCTTTTCTGTGGTCTTTTGTAGTTTTCACTGTGCTCATTGAGTTTCCTTATAAGCATTATTTTGAACTCAATGTCTTCTAGTTTACTTGCCTCTATTTCATTTAACACTCTTTCTGGGGCTTTCTTCTTTCTTTTTGATTGGGGGTTGTTTGTTTGTCTCTCCATTTTAAATACTCTTCTAGTTTGTTTCTGCTTCTTAGATCGATCTGCTTTAACTCTCTGTCTGCATGGTGTTACCTTCTATGGTAGGAGACCTGTGGGATTCAGCAGTGGTCTCCTTGATCTCCTGAACTTGATGCTCTTGGGATGCCCTTTATGCCACTTATGTTGGTTTTCTGGTTGTAATTGGGTTTTGACTGTTGTTGGCTCATTCTTTGGTATGTCCTTCCCTCCAGCTCTCTCAGTGAGAGTCACTCTGCCCAAGAGTCATTCTGCCCACCACATCTTATATGCTGCTGTGCAGGTGCTGCCAGAACAAAACCACACAGTCCAGGAAAAAAATCTATGCCCACAAAAATAACCCCTACCCACAATCACAATGACAACAGCAAATGAGGCAGTATTAATAAGGGTATAAAGAGATTAAGACTGTTATAAGAAAGGAGAAATGAATATGAGTTGACCTACTGAAAGAAAAATGATATTGAGAGGGCAGATGGAGGAACAAAAATAAGAGCAGAGAATCAGGGCAAAGTGAAAAGAGAGAGGAAGTAAAATTTACATCATAAATAAAAAAGGGAATGTAGAAGGCCAAATGGAGCAAGAGAAGGGAAGCATATACTATTAGGTTTAAACAGAAATTTTATATATAGCGAGAGAGAGAAAGAAAAGGGAAAAAACTAAATAAATAACTAAAAATAAATAGGAACCAAATTGGAGATGAAGATCTACCACAGCACTATCAACAATGAATGAGCTAAGATTAATATTGGTAGGATGGAAATAAGAGGGAAAAAAGAAAGAACATCTTAAGAGACATCTAAAGGAAAAGGAAGTGGTTTTGAGATGATAGAGGGAGAAGGAATACTAAGAGTGAGGAACAAAAAACAGGTTAAAACGGGGATAAATTAAAATTTGAGATGTAAACAAGAAAGGTCAGGAGGAAGGTAGAATGGACAGAATGGAGTAGGAGAGGAGAATGCCAAAATTAGAGATTTGAATTACCGAAATAATGAAGATCTAGAGATAAAATTGAAGAAATGCAACAACCACCACCCTATCCACAATCAATAAGCAAAGGGTGATAAAGCTGGAGAGAAAACAAGGGCCTTTTAAGAGTGGGATAAAGAATGTGAGATGACCAATGACTAGGAACACGATTTTGAGAGGCTGGAGGGTGGGAGGAAATAGTGAGAGTGATTAATGGAAACAAATCATAGCAAGAGAGAAAACAAAATTTAAAATGAAAATAAGAGGAAGAAGAAAGCAAAATAGGGTAAGAAAAGGAAGGAACAAAATATGAGATTTAAAATAAACTATAATATAAAATCTAGTGACCTAATAGGTACAAACTTGAAAAATAAGAAATGAATGTTATAAAGGTATGCGGGAGAGAAAATATCACAAATCATGAAAAAGAATGTGGTGGAATTCATCTTGGTAGTATCTAACATTTACCCCTGTTTTTCCTTTCTAGATCTACCTCTGGTGATGTCTTACGGTGCCCTGGTCTGGCCTTAGGCAGACTGTTTGAGGCTACTGGGGATCTACAGTCTATGGCTGACTCCTTCAGTTAATCTAGTCACTCTGTAATCAGCAATCAGGTTTGGGCTCCACAGGGTGGGACAGAACAATACTTGTGTGCAGGGCTATTGCTTCCCCTCAGGCTGATGCCTCTTGGAGGGGAGTGGTCTGCCTGAAGAAGGCTGCTGCTGTATGGGAGATGACTCAGTACCAGGATCCTGGGGGCTGCTCTCAGTTCTTTCCCAAAACCTACTGTCCCCAGTCTCTCCTCAAGTATCTCTAGTCTATTTTGCTACACCTTTACCAGAACCCAGGGTAAGTGGTTGCAAATGAAATTTTGTGCATTGGCCCATTAGAAGGCTCTCTGTGACTTTAACTGTCTGTGCTCAGCAGAGAGAAACCCTACCACTTTTCCCAGCTGGATGTTACCTTGGATTACTTTCAGGCTCTCATTCTGTAGACTAGGGAGCCCAGCTTGGGGCTTAGACCCCACACTTCTTAGCAGGAACCCCCTGGCTGTTGAAATATTCCCCTGGTACTTCAGCTGCCTCCCATGGGAGCCCAACTAGCCCTCTCACACCTTCTCTGCACTCTGTACCAGTCACATTGTGGTGAAGCTCTGTCTTGTCTTCTGATTGTCTGTGGTTATAAGGCTTCTCTCCTGCTATTGTTCAGTTGTTTACTCCAGATGATTTCTCTGCAATTTAGTTGTAATTCCAGATTGGTCCTAAGAGGAGGTTAGAGTAGCTTCTACATACTCTTCCACCATCTTGGATCCTCAGATACTCCTTTTTCCTGGTCTTTCCTGCTCTGTAAATCTCATTTTGGTTATAAAAAATCTTATAACAATCACTTCACAGTGCTACTGTGCACAGATCCTCCTGAATCATTCTCATAAACTACTGTTTATTTAGGTCCTAATTAACTTTTTATTAATTTGTCTATTTGACTATATATGAAGAAACACTGTTATTTAGCTGCACAATTAAATTGCATTTTACCACAATACATCTTTTCATGACCTTGAATGTAGCAAATAGGGGATTTGTATTGGTTTTATTCAGGCAGAATTCCTATTATACTTTCCACTTTATGCATAATTATATCATCCTTGGTGTCCTTTTTTGCAACTACATAACATTTCTGAATTTTACAACTTATTGAACAAACTGCTCATTTGAGATTCACGAAGAATTCAAATGAGTCAGTAAAATTTGGAAATTTTAGTCCTTTATAGTTACTAAATAGGTCACAAAGTAGAAAAACTATAATCTTCTATTTACTCTGTGAGTCATTCTAGAAACACATAAAAAACTTAGTATTTTTTGGCCAAAACTAACATAATTTTCAATATAAAAGAACTGTTTCTTTACGCTCCTTTGTTGAGTTCAGTGTCCGGTTCTTTTTTTTTTTTTTTTTTTAATTAATTTTGGAGAGAGAAAGGTAGTGAGAGAGAAACACTAGTTCATTGTTCCACTTAATTATGCATTAATTGATTGATTCTTATCTGTTCCCTGACTGGGGATCAACCTTGATGTATTGGGGTGCCACTCTTAACCAACTCAGCTACCCTGCCAGGGTTCAATATCTGATTCTTAATTTGAACAAGAGATATGTCCTTTCTATGATCTTCTTATGGGTTTCCTATTTGAAAAGAAAGAAAACCACATAGGCAGAGGAAGAAAAACTCTTGTCTTTTTTGTCCTGCAGTTGTTATCCTGTTACCCAAACGAGAATGAGAGCCCATGAAATGCTACAAAGAATACGAGGCAAATATACCTTATGTTATATATTATACATAACTATATTCAACATAGTCTTATCTATACCCTCTGTAGGAAAGGCAGAAAAACCATGTGTGCCCTACACTAGCCATTGGTGGTGAGTTTGGTAAATACATATTCTTGCTCATGATGTTATTTTGGGAAAACCAGATTCTCCCTTTATTTCAAGATACCTCAAATAATAGCCAGTCATTTTACCTGGAATGACCATGTTGTCTAAGCAATCAGTTTGAGAAAAGGAGAAGGAGAATTAGTAAACTTACTGGACAGTAGAGTACACATTTCCAACCATTTGACAATTTTAGCAGGATCTACAATGGCTCATGTCACATATGTATCACTTGATACACTAACTTTCCAATGCTCATAGATCTGGCTGAGCCAGAGACTTTTCTATGAGACCGCTAGAGAAGGCAGTTACTTCTAGCTCTGCAGTTTACCACCTGAGTGCTTTTGTTTTGTGTTGCTTAATATCTTGACAAGTTCAAGTTTTCCTCTATTGACAATGTTGAGAACCCCTAACTTATGTGAAGGCTCAAAAACATAACATGTGCATCATTCCTAGTATATAGAAGGCATTGGAAGTATTCTTTTATTATTTAAAATGTGAAAAAAATAGAAATATATAGTCCTTTGTATTATTTCAGTTTAAAGAGACAAAAAATGAAATTCCATCAGAGATGATATAATATCAGCTCCAAATTAATCTAATTTCTGGTTTAGTAATCCTGTATTTGACATCAAATGTAATGGACCAGATTTGACTAATTGCATGCTGTATGCTGTTTCCCAGAATATCCTTTAGTTCCCACACTAAAATCTAAACTTACATGTTCAGCTTTCAGCCATAGTTTGCAGTTTTAAAGGATCTTCAAAATGTGGGTCCTGTTGGCGCAGAAAACCGCATCCTAGGTAAAGCTACTTCATCTGCAATCACTTATTATGAATGCATAATACATCATTTTGAGTGAATGATGAACACCATAGACTACAAAGTTTTTCAGTAACAATATTTGCTTTAAACAGAATGTAAGCATTGCTTTTAAATTGCATGTATACCTACAGTATTTTTTTCATAACTAATTTATGTTTCTATAGTTAACATTTTCATTTCATTAGAGGTTAATGCCCAATTTTTGTATTATAAATGAGTTCCAATGAAGAGTTAATTTGTTTTATTATCATACAAAATTATATCATTTCATAGTCCCTAGAGAATAATGAATTCAGTTTCATAGCTCAAGAGATCATAAGTCTCATTAGGTGGTGAGATTGACAGCTCTGCTATTTAAACTCTACAGGTATATTAAATCTTCATACTCCCTTTCCAAGATTTTATAGAATGCATGGAGCATTGATGTATTATTTGCAATGTTAATTTTATTTTGACATAGACTAAAATACTATTGAAATGACAATACTTTTAAGAAAAAATCATGGAGCAGTACAATACAATCATGTTTAGGATTCTTACAAAATAAAAAAACTATTTAAAATATTTAAAATAGTCAATATTGAAGTTTTAATAGTCAATAAAAATTGACAAGTCTTGTAAGTGATTTGCAGAGACAATTGTTTGTCTTTATTTGGATCTGTTTAGACTAGTAACTAAAGGATAGGGTTTCTGAAATTAGGTCATTTGGATTCAAATAACAGCCCCCTCAACTGCTGGCTATTTAACTTTGAGCAATTTACTTGATGACTTGCTCCCTGAGACTTTCAATTTTTGAAATAAGAAGTTAAGCACCTGTCTTGTTGAGTTGTATTAAAATGAATATCTTCAGGGCAATTTAAAACTTACCATATATATACCCACAGCACATACATACACTTGTACCTGTATCTGTAATTAAAAAAAAAAAAACAATTTGACCCAACCATCTCAAGTTTTTTCAAAGGTGTTAGAAATCCTAGACACAATAGGTGCAGTGAGATCTTACAAATGTCTCTAAGAGATTGTGTCCCCAGAAAACCTGAACCTGGGAAATACAGCCAGCAGATGATTTAAATGAAGCTATCATCTAAAGCAAAGTGTCTTATCCCTCTCTTATGACCATTTAATTTTCTTTTTTGCTATTTCTGGAGATGGAACATCAGGAGCCCTGCCATCACATTTCTGATCCACACATTCATATGCATGGTACATTTCATTTTTAATCTTATGCTTGCTGTTTTTCCTTGCTACTTGTCTTATGCATTATTTTGCCTTTTTCTTTCCGAAAAGAGATAGCTATTTTATCTTTGTTTCTACACTGTATAGTTTTCCTGTATCCCTACATTCACTTTCCTTAGCATTCCTGTTTTGACCTTATTGCTACGATGCTTAAAATACACTTTCCTCAAAGGCTGATGAGAAATAGCTGGAGGCTCTAAAGAGGAAGGGAAATTATTTAATGACACTTTTAACAAATGTAGACATTCACCAAAAGGTTACAAAAAGAATCTTAATTTTTTGCTTGTTAAAACATTTCCTGTAGTTATTATGCAAAATATTGTCTTAAGTTATCATTTGTATGTATTTTCATCCATAGAAATAAATATTATAGGCCTCTTATATACATAACCTTGAGATAAGCACAAATATAAGGCATATTATGGAGTCAGTATGGGCTTGTCTTCAGTGAACACACAACAGAAGGACCATTGTGCTCATTTTGTTAGATGTATATCATCAAATTAGAATTTCTAGGTTCAGCAGTAAGGACTTAATAATAAGTTTAAATGGTTTAGAACAATCAGAGGAAACCTACAAGTGTGTACTCATTCCTAGTATAATAGAAACCTTCTTGAAAATGGCACCACATCTTTTCTGAAATGATTGTCTTTTAAATTATAGTAATTGTAAATTTTGTGTGATGACGTGATGGCTTTGGTACTCATTTGTGTGGCCCAAAAGCATCTATATTGTTCATAAGAATTTTCTTTCTGTACAGCAGAAGCTTTATTAAAATCCAGGAAGAGCCTCAAACTGAGTTTCTCAAGAAGACAACATTAGCAGCAACTACATATGCCATCTTGAGAGAAAATATAGAGGTACTTTATATTTTCTTCTAAAGCAAAGCTAAACCAGTAATGTTATTTCAAAAATATAATTTGTTTGATAGTCTTTCCTAGTGGATACAAATTCCTCGAGGTTAAGTATTACCTTCACCCATTAAATACAGTTAGTTCCCAGTAGTAAAATGTTGAAGTAATGAATAAATACAAGATTTTCTCTCTCTCTCTCTCTCTCTCTATATATATATATATATCTATATCTATATCTATATCTATCTATATCTATATATCTATCTATCTATATCTATATATCTATATATCTATCTCTATATAGATCTATATAGATCTATATCTAATCTATCTATATCTATATATCTATCTATATATATATATATAGATAGATATATAGATATAGATAGATATAGATATAGATAGATATAGATATAGATCTATATATATAAAACCTCTTATGAAGGAGTCAAAAAACTGTACTTTACTCCTTACTTATTTTAAGGGCTACTAAAAACATCTTCAACAATTATAGTCCAAAATGTTCAAAAGCAAGGTCTACAGAATGGATATGAGCTCTATTTACCTTTAAATCAACTATAATATAATATATATAAATCCTAATTTTGGTGACTGACTAAAACATATACATATGCATATACCTAACTGTTACCTAACAAGTGTTTGCCTGCCCCCTGCCACCTAGCGGCAATTTCCAAAGACAAAGGTTGGTGGGGAAGGAAAGAGGTCTTTTTTGAAAGGTTGCACAAGTTGGGAGTACAGAGGACTCCCTTGTTCCAGGCTCATCTTTTCTTCAATACTCAGGCAAAACCCACCTGTTTCCCAAAAGACTAAAACCCGAAAGGATGTCCAGCAATTCCTCTCCATCCTTACCTGTCCTTTGGAGCCTGTGGCTGCTAAGTAGATGGTTCTCCAGCTTCAGGCTATTTCCTGGAGTCTGCATGTAGTGCCAGCACTGCCATCTCCACACAGCTTCCAGGAGCTCTCTGATCCCACAAACACTCTTGCCTGCACATCCATGCTAGTGTGTCCAAGAGGAAGAATGTGTTTCTGACTTCCCTTTGCTTAAATCTCCCAGTCCAAACTTCCACACACTCTGGGAGGGTCCAGTTCCTCCAGCCAATCTTGTCCTTTTTCCAGGCTAGACTGATAGGACAACACCTCCCCCTGCACCATGTTGACACTTATAGTACATGTGTGGCTATGTCCTCTGGTTTCACCTTCAATCAGAGACTAGTTTTCCCTCTGTAAATCATTCTCACTAACCTCACACATGCTCAATGCAATTTCTGCCAGTGTCCCACTAGCTTGGTTACTGAGACAATGTGATGCTGCCTCTGCTTCAGGGTGGCTCCCCTTGGCCCCAATTTTCTTGGGGTACCACACGAGTATCATGTTCAAAACTGGGGAGCACCAAGTACTTTAACATGTACCTGCTATGGTAGAAATGACATTCCGAACTTGTATCTACAAAACCTTTAGCATAGTACTTAATGTGTACTATTAGAATTCTAAACTTTATTGAAAATTTTTATAGAAATGAACAAGAAAACTCTTTCTGATTTTATTTAAAGGACTTGCATTCACAATCTTGACTGACTAGCTTGTTAATGGATTCTGCTCTTTTTCCCAATTACATATTTTTAATAGCTAATAATAAAAAAAATAGGTCATCATTAGGGGATGCTAGGCTCCTGTATTACCTTTTTTGCATCTCTACATAAATCCTGCCCAGTAGGTTATTGTTATTGTTTCCATGGAACCCACTGAAACTTCCCAAGTATCTTTTTGCCTTTGTTTACTAGTCAGTTTTACTGTCTCAGCTTTACATTTTGTAATTGCATAGTACAGTGATCCTGAAGAGCTTGGGAGGGGGTTCTGTTAATGGTAGCCACTGTGCTTCCAAGTCCCATGTCTACCAGTTTCATCACTCTCATTACTCTCCCATAATATAAATGTTTTTTTTCCTGTCTAACTACTTTCCCTAAAGTCCCACCTCATAGAACAGTTGTGAATGGCAGGTGTTTACTGAAGATGCAAAAGAGAGGCTTATTCCTAAGCTGTGGACAAGTTAAGCTGACTGATAGACACACCAGACCTTCAAAGTCCCCTGTCCTCTGTTCCAGCCACCCTTACCAACCTTTCTTATCTTTGGCTCCACACTTGGTCAGGGGCCTGGGCCTTCTCTCCACTCCCCCTATGTTGTTTCTTTTCACCCTTTTCCAGATTTTTCTACCATCTTTCAGTTTGCAAAGAAAACATCAGATGCCTCTTATTTTATTAAGCAAGATATTTTCCTTTTGCTTGATTCTTGTTAATGTTTGCCCATACTAAAGTTTGTCTGCTCATTTCTAGATCGTCCATTAAGACTCCCTGTTAATAAAACAAGGTCTTACTTGGAAAGAAATACTGCTATTTACTTCCTTTTTAATTATTTTCTTGCATGATCAAACTTTATCAAACTAGTGCTCAAGACGAAACAGCAAGGGAGTAACAGAACTGGGAGTTGAATCCAGGCAGTTCTCACACTTGGTGGAAGCTCTTTATAAATGACTCTTTGTAGTAAGTGTTGGTGACTAGCCCCTTAACACCCCAAGAATTGATCTTCTTGATACCAAATCTAACAAGGTGACCTAGAAGTTCACCCCAACCTGACAAAAGTATAGGCAGTTTTCTTCCTGACCACAGGTCCCTTAATCTCTCTTTTCTAAGAATATGTACTTTAGAAAAATTTATTTTTTTTCTTTTCTGCCCTTCATTCCACTCTGCTCTGCACCCCACCCCCACCAGCAATCTCCACCCTTAGTTCATTCCATGGGTTGTACATATAAGTTCTTTGGCTTCTCCCTTTCCTGTACTATTCTTAACATCTCCCTGCCTATTTTGTACCTACCACTTATGCTTCTTATTCCCTGTACCTTTTCCCCTATTCTCCTCCCTCCCCCTCCACACTGATAACCTTCTATGTGATCTCCATTTCTGTGATTCTGTTCCTGTTCTGGTAGATTGCTTACTTTGTTTTTGTTTTTATTCTTTTAGCTTCAGTTGTTGATAGTTGTGAGTTTGTTGTCATTTTACTGTTCATATATTTAATCATCTTTTTCATAGACAAGTCCTTTTAACATTTCATGTAATAAGGGCTTGATAATGATGAATTCCTTTAACTTTACCTTATCTGGGAAGCACTTTATCTGTCCTTCCATTCTAGATGATAGCTTTCCTGGATAGAGTAATCTTGGATATAGTCCCTTGCCTTTCATGACTTTGAATACTTCTTTCCAGCCCCTTCTTGCCTGGAAGGTTTCTTTTGAGAAATCAGCTGAGAACCTTATGGGAACTTCTTTGTAGGTAACTCTCTCTTTTTCTCCTGCTACTTTTAATATTTTCTCCCTATCTTTAATCTTGGGTAATGTAATGATGTTGTGCCTTGGTGTGTGCTTCCATGGGTCCAACTTCTGTGGGACTCTCTGAGCTTCCTGGACTTCCTGGAAGTCTATTTTCTTCACCAGATTGGGGAAATTCCCCTTCATTATTTTTTCAAATAAGTTTTCCATTTCTCGCTGTTCCTGTTCTCCTTCTGGCACCCATGTGATTCAGGTGTTGGAGCATTTAAAGTTGTCCCAGAGGTTCCTAAGCCTCTCCTCATTTTTTTGAATTCTTGTTTCTTCATTCTGCTGTGGTTGAACATTTATTTCTTCTGCTCCAAATCTTGATTTGAGTCCTGGTTTTCTTCCTCTCACTGTTGGCTCCCTGTATATTTTTCTTTATTTCACTTTGAATAGCCTTCACTTTTCCCTCCATTTTGCAACCATTATCAACCATTTCTGTGAGCATCCAGATTACCAGTGTTTTGAACTCTGCATCTGTTAGGTTGCCTATCTCTTCACTGCTTAATTCTATTTTTGGAACTTTTATCTGTTCTTTCATTTGGGCTATATATTTTTTTGTCTCGGCTGCCTATTACATTGAGGGGGCATAGTCTTAGGTGTTCACCAGGGTGGGGCAACCTACCTCACTGCCTTGTGGCACTGTACTTGGGGGACTGGTAGGGGAGGGATGTTTTCTTGGCTCTTGGCTGGCTCTCAGTCACTTCCCCTGCAACCCACAAGCAAATTGGGCCCTTCTGGTGCTGATACCCTGGTGGGTGGGTTTGTGTATGTTCTAGGACCCTGTGGGTCTCTCAAATGAATTCACTTTGAGACTGGCAGTTCTCTTGCCACCACAAACTCCACTGGTTTTTACTGGTAGAGGTTTTGAGGTTTTATTTTCCCACATTGGAACCCTGGGTTGTGAGGTCTCTCTCACTCTCCAATTGTTCCTCCAAGTTCATCCACATGCAAAGGTGGGTCCGTAAGCTGCAGCCTTGCCAGGTATCCTCTGTGCCCTGGCTGCCTATATCTGCCCCTCCTACCTGTCTGAATGAATGTTTCTTCTTTAACTCTTTGGTTGTTGGACTTCCGTACAGTTTGATTTTTTGGCAGTTCTGGTTATTTTTTGTTTTTAAATTTGTTGTTATTCTTCTTTTGGTTATGCAAGGAGACAAAATGTATCTACCTATACCTCCATCTTGGCTGGAAGTAGAAAAATTTAACTATAACTTCTTTCTCTACCCCTTTGTGATATAAATCTTTTCTCAGTTCTTTGCTAGTTTTACAAACGAGCTATGCCTTTCTCAAGGACCATGCCATTAAATGCCATTAAAATGTCATCATGAAAGGGGGCAGAGCAGCACCCCTTACCTCCTAGTCTCCATGGCAAGATCCTATGGAGAGGACCCTAACTGATCAGTGACAATTAGGAAACACAGATGGCCTAAATCACATGGACCAACCTCCTACTTTATGTTCTCCAGGACCTTCTACTTGTTCACCCAGTGCTTAGAAATCCTCCTGTTATGTTTCAGTAGTATTGAGATCAACCTCCCTCCTAATCACAATATTCTTGAATGAAGTCCTCTTGTCTAACTCTCCTCAGTGCAATTTTTTTGACATGTTTCTTGCTCAGATATCCCTGCACTGCTGAAAAAACAGAGGGTGCACACTGGATATTATAAATACTTTCAACTGCCTTTTACTATGGTTGTAAAAATATTATATTGCTGAGCCAGTCAAAGCTTCTGTCCCATTACTGATGTGAAAGGGACAACTTCTGAGGTTATTTTATCTTTTTTAAAATAATTATTTTTTTACCCTAACCTGATAACATTTTCTCATTCCTTTTTTGAGAGAGGGGGAGGAACAAAGACAAACATCAATGCTAGAGGGTAGAATCCATTGATTGCCTCCCATACACACTTGGGCACCCAGGAGTCATATGCTCCTGGACAGAGACTGAATCTGAAACCTAGGTTTGTGCCTCAGCTGGGCATCAGATCTGCAACCCTTCAATTCTGGGGCAATGCTAACCAACTGAGCCATTGCAACCAGGGCAAAGATTTTTCTTAATGGGCAGAGTGTGTCTTTCCTTGGCTAAGCTACCACATGACAAAATGTCATTATTAAGACATCGTAGAGGATAAACGTGGCTGTCTTTTAATACGAGGATTCACAAGCATGACATTTAGGTTATGTCATACACTGTGGACATAGTGATCAAGTTATTTTTGTTGAGTATTTTTAAGCAATTCATACTACATTTTCCAGAATTAAATTCAACAATATTGTTTTTTCTAAAATATAATCTGATATTTAAAATATTGTAAATTAACCTTTACAAGGTATTCTATATGCTAGATTCTCTCAGATAATGGTATGGAAAGCATTCTTTATAACATAAAACATTTTATATCAATCTCTATTATCCAGGCAGTTTTTAGATGGCTGTTGACAGTTACAACAAAAACAAAATAAAACACTTTCCTATTCTTTTGTATTAGAATCTATTTCTGGAGATCTGCTCTCTGTAGGAAATAAAGCTATCAGTCCATCAGTTTATCCAGATGTATTTTCCTTTCAAAATGCCAGTGTCAGGCATAGAATCCAAAGATTTCTGCTAATGGTTTCCTTGGCAAAGCCTTTGTCTTCCTGTAGTGCTAATCTCTAGCTTTAAATTCAGGATGAGATTGACTTTGTTTTGGTATTTATTTCCTTTCCATCTCTCTTCTCTCTTTCTCTCTATTTTTATTCTAACAATGTAATGGAAAAATATGACTAATCCTGTTATGACAGCATGCTCTGGTATCTCCTAGATTACCATCAGCTTTTTAAATAATCACATTTCACAGCAGCCTCATTTAATTTCAGAAAATCATTGTAGTCCCTGATTAGTGAGAACCCAAAACACCAGAATGTAATCCAGCCTTGATCAGTGTATGTGTGTGTGTTGTCTAGTTTTGTATATAGATGGTTACCCATAGAGCAATATACACATATGAACATAAGGACACTCATTTTCACATAATGTTTTCTCCATGGATTAACTTTTATGGATCATTATTAAGTAATCTTTAGAAGTATTTTCCAAATATGAACCCAAATTGGTTGATAAAATATAAGTTTATTTTCTGTGTTTTGAAATACTGGAAGTTTAAAGTATACTTTAAAGTTATGGAATTTTGATCAATGAAATTTGATTACTGTATCCTTTTAATATCTTAATTGCTCTGTGCTCAGCACTGTATTGAGGACTAATTCTTCAAGGGTCAATGAGACATTTTCCTATACTTGAGGTCTAACAGCTGCAGTTTCCACCCTGTGAATACATTAAATTTCTTAGGAAGCTTTAAAATCCCTTTGGGCCCCCATTCTAGAAGACAGTGATTTTCTTAATTTTAAAAGTTCTCCAGATGATTTTAACATGCATCCACTATTAGGCACACTGTCTTCCTGTCTAAAGGGGGAGGCTGGAATACATACACACAGAGGTTCACCACAATGTAGTGGAGACCTAAATAGAAATGCAGAGGAGCTGTGGGAGACAGAGGGTTAGAGAAAATCAGAACACTCATTTATCATGCACCCTATTTTAGCATGCTGCTTTCAGAAATACTTCACCAAAATTAGGGAATAAACAAAAATCAAAAAGTGGGATTAAACCAGAAAAGTAATACCTGAAAGTCCAGAATGAAACTGGTGCACAGGTTTAAATGTCAAGATAAAAGCAAAAAGGAAGATCCCTGAAAGCATGATCTCCATAAAATTTAATAGCATAATGGTAGAGTTTGAAAATACTGAGTACATGGAAAAGCAAATAGATTATTTTTTTCTTAGTAACTATAAGAAAAGCAAACAAAAAATATAAGAATTGAATTGTAATAGCAGAATTTTCAATATTACAGTAATCAATATTTTAATACTAATACTAATATAAAAATACATTTGTTTCAAATTTAAAAATCAATTTAAAGCCAAAGAGCACAGACACTTAATTTACTGATTTAATGGGATTAATCTTGACAATATGATAGTATATGTGACAGAATTGGATAACAAAAGAAGAAAGAAAATGAGAAGGGTAGTGATATTCATTTCTTGATATTTTAATACTTAGTGTCAATAGTACTGTACATATGCTGTAATAAGAAATAAAAAGATACAGCGTTGGGTAAAAGGTTTACAGTTCCTGCGGAAAATAATTCAATAATTAATAAATAATAATACAAGAAAAAACTTCATGTTTCATTCACTCACAACTGTAGATACACAGACCTACCTATGCCCACCTCTGTATAAGTTGCATTATTTAAATGTACCAAAACTAAACAATAGAGCAACTATGCTTGGTGATAAAATTATGCTGAGGGTAAAAGATAAAGTGGGTTTAGCTGAACACAAAATAATCCAACCTCATGTACTAAGCTGATGAAGAAAGAAACAGAAACATAAATATGTTATTTAAAAATTTGGGAATAATCACCCAGAGAAACAGAGATAAGGGGTAAATGTGGGGAAAGTGAGGCAAAATAAGACTATATTTGATTTTTAACAATCATATTTTTTACATTATCAAATTCATGTTAGTTTAACAAACAGATACCTGTTTAAACTATAACTGTAGATGTATTTTCTGAAGTTATGAAGTTAATATTAAGGTAGCCACACTTCACTCTCCAGTAATTATTTTTTCATGGTAAACAAATGGCAGCCACCATTGGGAATAACTGACAGTCTAATCATTTTGCAATCTTTAATATCTAATGAGCTTCCCACGTGGTTTATTTAATCCATTCATCATCCTACCTGGACCTTATTCATCTAATTGCTTTTTTTCTACTAATTTTTACTAATTAGTAGAAAATTTTTATGTTACTAATTTTTAAGTGTATTGTAACTCAATTGCTTTTTTTCCTATGTTTACCCTTGCCTTCTCTAAGATGCAAGAATGTGTTTATGCTGTTGATGAATCACTCTTGAAAAGTGTGTGTTTCCTTATGTTCTTGACAGAATTTCTCCTCATTTTTAAAATATTTCTTCAGTTTCTTTTCATTGTCTTTTATGGGCTTCTCTTCTTGGTCTTCACTATAGGTCTCCAGCTCTCTCTCTTTGGGTTTTCACTTCTATAAACATGACTTTCCTTAATGACTCCCAACTCTATATTAAAGTCTGACTTCATAAAAAGCTATTTTATAAATAACATTTACTGTATACCCACCTGTATTTGAATAACTCACTAGCACCTTAAACTCAAACTGTCATGAACTCGTAACCATTGTATCTCCCTTGTCTCATTCCATCAATCTGCTATGCCTTTTAATACCATCCTGTTGTCTATTTACCACTATTCAGGAAAAACAGCACTGGAGGTGATCAATGAGTGTGTCTTCTTCACTGATCTTTCAGTCCCTAAACCATGTTCACCTTTCCTTTGTAATAACTAAAAAGTAAATTTTCATCAGCCCTTTAACCCACATAATGTGTTAGATGCCCTTCTCTTTATAAATGCCTTCAGCGATACTATATATTTCATTATTCCTCTTCACAAATAATTTGTCCCAGCTACAGTGCATCTTGAGTTTTCAAAAAAAAATATGGTGGCCACTTTATTTTTTTTTTCTTGAAGAAAAACTGTTATTTCTTCACTGCACTTGCCTACATCCCATCCAGTCTTCACCTAGAGCTTGATTTCATTTCCTCCATGAAACCTTTGCCCACCTTACTTACATATGTAGAGCACTCATTCCTTTGAAATCTGTGGAACTTTGTATCCACACCAACTACTTGACATTAAATCCATTCAGTATTCAGTATGTTAGGCTGTAACATTTTTTTCCCCTTAAAATAATTTGTCATACCCACAAGAAAGATTTCTGAGAAGAAAACATATCTTATGCCTCTTCAGATTTCCAGCATCTAATGTGGGTCCTGCACGTATTAAATTCTCACAGTCTATATTTTGATGGGAGGAGCTTAAAAAATCTCCAGAGAATATATTTTTCTAATTTTTTCACATAACTTATACATTTAGAAAACTATAGTAAAGTACTTCTTATGAAAAATGGTTTTGTTACATACTCTGTCATCATGTAATAGGATCAATTAGATGAACAGGTATACATTACTGGTTATTAGAAGATTAATATATGTTAGATGATTGAGATATCCTAAAAATATGTCTCTTTTATATCTAAATGGTTTATGTTTTTTAGTTATCAAAATGACACATATTATTCAAGGAAATATCTTAGGTTTCTACAAAAATGGTGGCTGATTATTTGAAATTGATTTTAAGCCTTCTATAAACATTCTTCTAATTATTTGTCATATGAAATGCATGGATCATGTACTTAGCCAAATTTGGCTCAGTAAAAACAATGTTAACTTGGGAATAAATGGGTAAAGTTCAAATGAGATTAAGAAGATGAAACGGAAATAATTAAAAAGATGGAAAGACATATGCAAGAAAATAGCTATCTAATTTTTCTCATATCAGTATTATCCATATATCCACAATCAGCTGGTCATAAACACAAGAGAGTCTAGAGGCAAATGGAAAGTTAAGTGATCTATGCATCTTAATAGTCTTATCTGTGTTCTTCCTGAAGCTGAGTCCTCAGTTTCTATCTGCAAGGGTTAATTCTTTCCCAGGATACTATTTTGATTTGTTTTTAATTACTTTATGTACTTATACCAAAACCTAGTTTGAAATATGCTGTAGTTAAAAAGGAATCACAGACTCTTAATGTTTCACAACAATAAATATGTATTTTTCACTGATGTACTTATTTTAGTGACTGAAGCAAATTCATAATCTATCCTCCACTAGGCCAGGACAGTCAAAAATTTGAACAGTAATGTATTCTTCCTTAGCTCATTCCTGCCATCACATATATTTATTTACCATATTTATGCATATAAAACACCCTCACTTTCTTCCCAAGTGCAATAACAGTCTCATCCATCACAGTGCAAGACTTGAAGTCTGGGGTCTCAGGGTGATCTCTCCTTTGTTTTTGAATATGGATTCCCTTTATCTATAGATTTCTGAACTAAAATGACAAGTTATATCATCAACACACTCAATTTACAATGTTACAATAAATATTCCTATTAAACAAGGAAAGAATAAGCAATGCCTTGCAGTCACCTGAGGCTTACATGTCCACTGAGTTCCAGGTATGGATTAGTCTCTACCTGGGTCATTGTTGAGCTCTGAGAAGAAAGAGTAAAGGGCATGTTGTACACACAATGACTCTGAAAATTTCTGCTAGGAACACAATTGTAACTACCACTTATATTTTATTGCTCAAGGAAAGTTACATGTTCAAAACTGACTTACAGAGCTGAAGAATAGGTAGAATGTATTTTAAAAAATAATACCATCTCTATTTTGCTTGTTAGTTTATTTTGTTCATTAAATTCCACATATGAGTGATATCCACATATGAAATAGAGAGCAGTGGTACAGTTCTTGGTGGGGGAGGTACTTTGGGGGGAGTGTAGAGGGATTGAGAAAAAAAGAGAAAAAAAACTCATGGACAACAGCAACGGTGTGGTGATTGCCAGGGGTGGGGGATGAAGGGAGGCATAGGAGAGTAAAGGGGGAATAAATGGTGATGGATGGAGACTTGACTTGGGGTGATGAACACACAACACAGTGTACAGATGATGTGTTGTATAATTGTGCACTTGGAACCTGTTTAATTTTGTTAACCAGTGTTATCCCAATAAATTCAATAAAAAGGAAATAAAAAGAAAAATAATACCATCTATTACATTAAATTAGCCTAAGGAATGGAAGTACATTGGGCAAGTTGTGTACATGTATCTGTGATAGATACACAGACCATAGAAAGAGCTAGATTATAATATATGATATAGACTAATTTCCTTTAAGTGAGCAGCAGTCTATTGTTCTCTAGTATTTCTCTTTCTGAATTTTCTTGCTACTTTGAGACATATGATGATTATAAGAATAATATCTTTGCCCAAGATGATATGCCTCCATTACTTATAATTGTTCTGTATTATCAATTAAAATAGCTTATTAAAGTCCAACTTTATCTCCCATTCTCTACCTTTCCTCACCAAGAGACTCACATATATAATATAAAATAAAACATATAAGAATAAAATATGACTGGTCAAAATAAGTTATTCCTATTGTTCAAAAAAACCCGTGTTTTGTTTTGTTTTTAATGCTGATTTCACTTCTAACATTGGTGATAATGTCCAGAACAGCCCATATAGAAATGGGATTTCAAGAGAATATTTTAAAAATTTGATAAATTCATATATAGTGACAGAAAATCGATGTGAACTCATCGGACCATGGTTTTCTGTCACACTGATCAATAACTTGTTTGAAAAGAAGTATGGTGAGAATAGTTGATGTTTTCTGAGTATACAATAGTCGAGATACCATAACGAGCTACTATACTCACCAGTAACTGAAATGGTAAGAATCATTCTGTGACAGGTTTGCTACCTTATTTGCAGTTTCACTTTTAGTCCCAAAAAATATCATCTATTCAGAGTGAAACTAACATGGTTTGGCCTTATTATACAATATATTTCAATTATGGAAAACAGTTTGGATAACAAATCTTCTCAAAGGCAATTAAATTTATGAAAAATATTTGATCTAATTCCTACAAATGCTAGACTTGGGTTTGGATGCTAATTCTCTGTTTCGAATAGAATATGGTAATTAAAAATAAAGATAACTTATATTAGCTAAAGACATGTATTTGACAACGCTGGCATGTTTTGAGAAGCAGCTAATTGATATCATCCATCACTTGACATAAAATCTCTATTTTTATTTTAAACAAAGTGAAGTATAAAATTATTTTAAATATAAAGAGAATGAAATCTAATAGAGAAATCATGTCATGAAAGATCCATGTTATATATTATGTATAAAAAAACTCTTTAATCATTAAGTCTGGGGACACTGAGAAAGATAATTTTTTCCCATTATTATCACTTGGTGATTGCATTTGTTTTCTCTGCATAAAACAAAGACCACAAAAATTATGAAGTAATAAAAAATTAATTTATCTTTATCAATAAATGCGCTTCTATTTATAATAGCCACATAAAGAAAATTATGACAGAAATTAGTAGAATTTTCATTTGTTTTAATCATACATGGAACTTTTCATTAAAATCAGTCACATTTAAAATCATTAAGCTAGCTTCAACAAATTTCAGATTTGCTAAGTATAAAATAACTAATTTATAAATTGACAATAAATAAACTACAAGAAAATGTGTATATGCTTGGAAAAACCAAAAATGAACTCTTCTAAATAATTCATTTAAAAATATTACTGATATTAGAATATTTAAAGTAGAGAATTGTTAAAATGACACATCGCATATGGGTGTTGCTCCTAAAGTGGTATTTAGAGGGAAACTATATAACATTGGATATTCATATTAAACATAAAGGTAGAAAATTAATGAGCTAAGTATTGAATTTAAGGAATAAGAAAAAATGTCTCACAAAATAAAATAAATAAAACAAACAATAGAAATAAACATGAATAAGATTGAAAACAGACAGTATAGAATAGATACATCAAACCATAAGTTATTTCTTTGAAACAACTAATAAGAAACACACAAGTAGTTCAAAATAATAAAGAAAAATAGTAAGAGAAGAAAGCCAAAAATAAAGTGTAAAAGAGATACAAAGTTGAAGAATCATCTATGAGAAACTAAACATCTATTTTGAGCATGAATAATTTTATGACAATTAACTTGAAATTTTAAATGTGATATTAGGATGAATAAAATATACTGGTTTATTTTAATAACTATAATAAGAAAAATTTAATTATAGTCACAAATATAATAGCTGCATTAAATTATTTTAAACAAAATACCCTAAAATATTTATATAATATGAAGTATTTTGAAAATATTTCCTAGCAGACTTGAAAAATTGCACTAGGGGAATGTATTTTTTATTCAAATAACTTAGAGTTGGAGATATAGGAAAAATAATAGATATTTTGGGTATTAAAATTTATATGGTTTAAATTTTCAAAGCTGTTTTATTCTATCTTAATGGTTCAAAGTGAATTAACAAAGGATAGAGTCATTGAAATTAGCAGTGGTTATTAATTGGTGTCTTTATTTCTCCATTTTTATTCAACTACCCCCCTGCCTTCTGAAAAATAAAGTATCCTTAAACTTGAGTTGCAGTACAGTGAACATCTTAGGGATTAAAAACAAACAATGCTATTATGATAAAGGTACTTTGTACAATTTTAGGTTTACTTACAGGGTTCCACATATCTGTTTACTGCATTAATAAGCAAATATCAACATGAAGTTTTCATTAAATTTATTTATATTTTAATTTAATTTGACATGTTGGGAGACAAGTCTCAATACATGTTACCCTGTAATACATTAAGCAGTGCCAACAAAATCTGAATGTAATTTTATAAAATGAGGAAAAACCATGACTACGTACAAGTACTTAAAGCTGGTGCAATTATAACATTTTAGGTTCAGTGACAAATTAAAGCTGACAAAGTAGAAACAAAATTAACATATTCTGAAATGGAAATATGCTCACTCTAATGGAGTAATTTCTACTTTCACCTGCCATCTTTCTGTTTCGGCAATAATGGGGGAAAAACTTAATGAAGTTAGATGAACCTGTAAACCTCTATACAGCATGAGTTCACTCCTGTGATTATGGCTTCATCATTTCTTCCATTAGAAGGTCTGACTTTCAAAGATACATACATTTTCACTGAGGATTCTTTACAGAGGAGAATCTCACCTACAGTCTAATTTAAAACAACATAAAATGCACTACAGTTGTCTCTTCACTTTCATCTAATGAAATATTTCCTGTGTACACAAGGCTAAAGTAATATAATCTTCTCGAGTTCTGTTTATATCTCAGATTAACCCACTTTGTATCTAAGAAAAATTATTTAAATGAAATAGGAGATATTATTTTACTCTATCTTAAATTTTCAGTTAATAAATTATGTAGAACCAATAATTTATGGGAGTTTTATGAACTATTAACTTTTTATAAATACAATTTATTATTACAAATACCTTAATGTATTCCTTAAAAATAAAATCCACCTGTCCAAATATTTTAAATTATTTTAATTTTTGAGTCACAGTATTCTTAGAATTGGGACTTAGTTCCCATTCTTCCTACAGATTCTAAATTATTTCCATGATTCTTAAGGTGATAGTTTAAGAGGTAATTTCATATTTTTATTAGCTCATCTTCCTCCTTAGAAGTTTAGTTTAAGTAATGGGAATACCTAAACATGAGATATACTTACTCTATAGTTTTTCACTGACTGATACTTTAGATATTTTTCCATTTACTTTATAAACGTAGAATTTTATACTATGCCTTTTTAAACACAATCATTACAAGTGTCTAAAGTGAGACTTTTTCTTTCAATTTCCTCATTATATCCAGGAATCAAGGCTCTAACTGATAATGGTGGTAGTGGTAGTCAGTTCTCTACCAAAATTTGTCTTCTTCCTCTTCCACTTTCATAGGATAGTAGTAGATATGTGGATAGACTACACTACCAGACTCCCTTTTAGGGTGTGGGCTAAGTTCTCTCCATTCTAATGTGAGCAAACCTGGTGCCAGTCGTTTCTAAGAGATTTTAAGAGAGAACATATGTCTTCTTTGTACTTTCACTTCTTCCTGGACACAAAAGACCTTAAAACAATGGATGATTAGAATAGAAATGTAGCTCATTAGAATACCTAACTCTGTACTGGGTAGAGGTGTAACCATAACAAAGTTAAAAGATGTGATACTGGTTTAGTTGTAAGCAGTGGGGAGGGGGGTTGATGTATAGAAAATGCGAGAGTCCTGTCAAACTGTGATAACCACTTGATAAAACTCATGTGAGATAACCCGGAAGGCAGAGTAAGTTCTGTGTTGAACTCTTTGACCTACGGGAAATGGTTGGAAAAAAGAGGTCACCATCTGTTGGGTGCTGCTGGTAGCTTAATGAAAGGTATTTTAGGAGATAAGGTTAGGGAGGAATTGATAGATTTGCAAAGACAGGGAAGAAAAGAGAGTCTAGAAAATCAGAGCTCTAAGGAGTTGCAAAATTCTAAGTTCATTATTTCAGATAGTTTCAGGATGTCACACCATTAATTTTAAAAAGGACCAACAGCAGATCATGGTTAAAAAAATACAGTGGGACTAATAATGAATGACATCTGACAAACAAATTTGGTTTTGCCACTAGCATACAAGACAGACTGGAAGAAACATATCAAAGAACTACCAAGTTATTTAAAAATTACCTTAAATTAAATTTATTGGGTGACACTGGTTAATAAAATTATGTAGATTTCAATTTTACAATTCTATGATACATCATTTGTAGATGGCATTGTGTGCCCACCACCCAAAGTCAAATCTCTTTCTGTCACCATATATTCGACCTCCTTTACCGTTCTTTACTACCAAGTTTTGAGTAAGCTGAGTAAATTTCATTGCCAAAGAAACTGTGATCTTTGCCTAAAAAGTCAGTGATTATTCAGACAAATATATTCTCATGCTACCAAGCTTCCATCAGAAGAAAGGGATCGTGAAAGTAATATGTCCCTCTTGGAAGGCATGTTCTCAGTAAGGTAGTCATTTGCTGACATTTCAGATAAGGCCACAGGGTATCATGGACAAGGCAAAACATTTGAGGGCAAGGTTGGGAGTCAAAGAGGGAGAGCAGAGCATTAGTAAACATCAGGGAGATAATATGGGTCAGGGCCTTACATGCCATTGCAAAATAGTTCACTTCTATTCTGAATGAAAGGGGTGATTTGCAGGAGTTTTATACTGAGCAATGAAACAATCTCAATTAAAGTAAATTTTTAGAGGGATTACTCTGGTGATGTGTTGAGAGTAGGCTATAACCAGCTACCCAGACAGAGTGAGATTGTTTAGGAAGTTATTCAAATAACCTAGCAGATCAAGATAAGCAAAAGCGGTAAAAAATGCCAGATTGAACATATGTTTCAGGTAGAAGCAAACAGACATTCTCTTGGATTGGATGTGGGATATAAAAATGAAAGAAGTCAGGGATTCTGTTTTTTGTCTATAACAACTGGAAGGATGAAGTTGTCAACAGCAGAGTTGGAGAAGCCCTTAAGGGGAGGTTTTTAAGAGGGAAACTATCAGTTAGGTTTTGGACATATTAAGTGAGATATTATCCATTACATATCCAATTGAAGAGGTTAAGTGTACACTTAGATATAAAGTGGAGTTCTTGAGACAGGTCTGAGTGGTGAGATTTGGGTGTTATCTCCACATATCAGGAGTTATCACCACAGATCCTTTATAAAAACACAAACCTACATGAGATCACCAAAGGATTATAAATAGAAAAGACACTAGATTAAGGGGTAGAGTACTGACAGTTTCAACATTCAGTGGTGAAAGAGAGGTAAAATGTGAAGGTGACTGAGAAATAAGAGTCAATTAGATAGAAATATGTTTAAGAGAATATGGAATCCTGAAAGTCAAGGGAAGAAAGTTCATTAGGAAGAAGAGGTGTATTGTTGATGCCAGATGCTGCTGAAAGGTCAAGTAAAATATTGTCTAGGAAGACCTTTTCTGGCAGTTGTGTTCATGTGGCTATATTCTTCCCAATGGAATATGAATAGAAGTCATGTGAGTTCTTTCCAGCCCAGGGCTTTAAGAGAACTCCTATGTCTCAGCCACACTCTTTTTCTTAAATGTCATACATAAGATAATAAGGTCCTGAGAGTCTGATCCTCCCAAAATGGAAGAAGCCTGGGTCTCTGAATTACAATATAAAAGAGAAGCATAAACACACCTAAAACAACTGTCCTGAACTGTTATGTAAGAAAGTAATACAATTCTGCTGTACTTAGTGATATTTTCATTGTCTGTTTTTACAGTTGTTTAGCCTCTCCAGTTAATGGAGTAAATTAGCATATTTCTCAGCCTCAATTTCTTCATCAATAAAAAATAATACAAGCATCACTGCTCAGTAGGATGATCATTAACTGACATGTTTCCAAGCAGTTTTTTTTTAAAGTAAATAACTATTCTACTCAATTTTATATTACATTAATGGCTCTTCAGAGATCAACATGGCACATAAGGAATACAAAAATTTTGTTCTGTGATACCACAATGCTTAATGATTTAAAAAAAGAAAGGGAGGAAAATTCAAGTTTTGAGTGAGTTTAACAAGACCATACATGATGACAGCTCTGAGGGATTTTCTCTTATTCTCTCCCATAGTTTACTTCCATTGTACCATTTCTCTATTTATTTTATTTTATTCCCTATATTATCTTTCTCTCTCTTCTATTTATTTATTTTTTACTCTTTACCTTATTTATTTTTCTTTTCTTCTCTATTCTCTCTACCTGCCCCCATCACTTCATTTTTCCCCTACTGTCTAGTTCGCCTTTGATTTGGCGCACAACGAACAAGGGAGTCATCACAGTTCCTGACTAAAATGCGGGTAGAGTATAAACTGAATTTTTAATAGCCTAAACAAAGACAATAGAGGCCATCAACCAAAGCACTACCTACCTACATATATTTTTGTCAAAATTTCCATGTAACAAAAGATCCCTTCAGATTTTCAAATGTATTTTTTATTTTGTTTGAATATTTACCCTGAAATTTAGTAAATGTATCTTACCATAAGATCCAGTGCTTTTCTCTTATATATACTTAGAAAAATTTTTTAAAGTATTTTTAAAATAACTGATATTTGAGTAAGATTATGAAACTCTTATACTATGGAAGGAGATATCAGTTTCTATTAATTGTACAATTTCAGACCACATGCCACCTTTGACTTCACTCCAGCTTTTGCCTCCTCATTCTACCTTCTCATCTAGTCAAATTTTATCGTGTAACAATGAGGTGCTTGTTTGTTCAGCTGCACCAGTGTTGAGAATTTACTTTGTGCCAGGTCTACGAATACAGAGAGAATCCTTGATTGCAGCCTAGGGGAGGTGGTAGGTACATAAACACACAATTAGAAAACAGAGTGGGTACATGTTTTGTGAATACAGAAGGAGTTTTCAGGAAAGAGTTTTAGGTTTGAATATAATAAGCTCTTACATGTGTGCTAAGTTAGAAGGCTGACCTCAGGCAAGAACTTCTTTTTAAAAGAAAAACCTTCTATTTACTTTTCTTTAAAGCTTCTTTGATTTGATTTTATTACTTTTTAAATTCTTTTTTTAAATTATTTTTTCCATTACCATTTATCCCCCTTATACCCCCTCCAACCTGCAATCACCACACTGTTGTCCATGTCCATGAGTACTTTTTCCTTTTTGTTCAATCCCTCCACCCCCTAACCAACCCCCATAGCTGTCATTCTGCTGTCTATGTATGAGTCTGTCTCTATTTTGCTTATTAGTTCAGTTTGTTCATTAGATTACACATATGAGTGAAATCATATAGTACTTGTCTTTCTCTGCCTGGCTTATTTCACTCCATATGATGTTCTCCAGGTCCATCTATGCTGTTGCAATGAGTAATTTTTTTTCTTTTGGACCAAGTAGTATTCTATTGTGAAAATGTCCCACAGTTGTTTTTTTCTACCTATCTACTGATGGACACAAGACCTGTACTCGGAAAATTATAAGACACTGAAGAAAGAAATTGAAGAAGATACAAATAAATGAAAGTACATACAATGTTCTTGGTTTGGAAGAAGAAACATCATTGAAATAAATGTCCATGTTGCTCAAAGCAATCTATAGATTCAACTCAATTCTTATGAAGACTCAAGTGATGCATTTCACAGAGCCAGAGCAAATATTTGAAAAAATGTGTATGGAACCACAAAATGCCCTGCATAACAACAGTGATCTCGAGAAAAAAGAACAGAGTTGAGGGAATCATGCTACCTAATATCAACCTGTACTATGAGTCCTGCTTGCTCACATGCTGGCATAAAAACAGATGTATGAAACAGGTCAATGGAACAGAATAGAAAGCCTGGAAATGAACCCACACCTTTATAGTCAATTAATATTAGACAGGAGAAGCAAGCATATATAATGGGCTAAAGATAGTTTATGAAATAAATGGTGTTGGGAAAATTGGACATATGCATGCAGAAAAATGATATTAGACCACCTTCTTACACCACATGTAAGAATAACTTCAAAATTAATTTAAGACAAATATTAGACCCAAAACCATATAAATCCCAGAGGAAAACATAGGCAACAAAATCTTGGATATTGATTGTAGCAATATTTTATCTGATATATCTCCTAAGACAAGGGAAACAAAAGAAAAAATAAACAAATGAGACTATATCAAACTAAAAAGTTTTTTCATAGCAAAGGAAACCTTCAACAAAATAAAAAGACAACCCATGGAATGGCAGAACATATTTGCTGATACATCTGATAAGGGGTTTATATCCAAAACTTTTAAAGAACTTGTAAAACCCAACACCAAAACCCCCCAAAAATCCAATTTAAAAATGGACAAAGGACCTGAATAGACACTTCCCCAAACGGGACATACGGATGGCCAATAGACATATGAAAAGATGGTCAACATCACTAATCATCAGAGAAATGCAAATTAAAACCACAAGGAGCTATTGCCTCACACTGGTCTGAATGCTTATCATAAAAAAATTAGCAACAAGTGGTGGCAAGGAGTTAGAGAAAGGGGAACTCTTTTGCACTGTTGGTGGGAATGCAGATTGTGTAGCCTCTGAAGAAAGAAGTATGAGAGACTTCATAAAATTAAAAAAGGATCTGCCTTTCGACCCAGTGATTTCACTTCTGGGAATATATCTGAAGAAACCTAAAACACTAATTTGGAAGAACATAAGCATCTCTATATTCATTGCAGTGTTATTTAAAATTGGCAATATATGGAAGGAGGCAAAAACTTTTAATGCACGCTTCAGCACCTCTCATGGAAAGACTGGGAGAGGGGTTTGCCTGTTCCCTGTGCACTGAGTACTTCACCCTAATGCATAGCTCTTGAGTATGACACAAGTTCTTCTGTTTGGGACTCTGACCAAAGTTAGCTGATCCCTTCTTCATGTGTCTATAAAATCAAGTATAGCCCAAGTGATATGACTGCATGGGTTGTGAGTAGTTTTTATGTTTTCTCTTTCCACCCCAAGAAATTATTTCTCTCATGAAGATTTTTCCTGGGACTTCATACAATGTCTGACACATAAATGGTGGTCTGTGATTGTTTTAAGACGTAAATTAGCAAATGTTTTCTTTTTTAAAGAAATATGTTTATGAACATGTTGTAATTATTCATTTTCTTATAACTGAGGTTTGACTTAATTTGACCATCCACTATTGCTTCAATATACATATTCTATATTTAGAAGGAATTTTTTTAGAACATTATGTTCTGTTCTATTGTTTAATAGAACATTATTCAAAGTTTACTTTGAAGCAATATGACATAAACTACATGGTTTTAGAGTCATTTGTGTTGCCTTGCTGCAGATGTAGCTAGTAAATATCTTTTAAATTACAAAGTAATATAAGTTTATATAAACAATTCAAACATCACTTATAAATACTACAATGGAAAGAGACAATTACTTTTGTCCTTTTTGCCCATTTAGCCAATTCCACATCCAAGGTAACTATGTTAACAGGCTATACTGTTCCACAATTTTTCTACTGGCACTGCCAAACAGTGATGCCAATTATATTTTAACTGTTTGTTTTCTACTACTTTCTTTGTTATATATTTCTCCAAAAATTACATTTGTCTTACATTCTATATGGTATCATTTTAAATATAAAATTGAGTTTTAAAGACTGCATGCAATACATTATGTTAACTTTTAATTTTTTTCAGTAGGTTTCATTTCTTCTTGTGTCTTTGACTCTGACTGACAAAGATTTACCCCCTGAACTATAATAAAAGAGTGGTGACTATAATGTTTAATGTTGCTTTAATTAAGCAAAAAAAAAAAAAGATGATGATGAAAAAGAAAGAAAGAAAGAATATAAAGAAAAAAAGGGAGAAAGAATAGAAAAACTCATGGACACAGATAATAGTGTGGCAATTGCCAGAGGGAAAGGGGGTGGGGGAGGTAGAAGAGGGTAAAAAGGGAATAAATGGAGATGGAAGGAGATTTGACTTGGGGGGGGAACACACAATGCAATATACAGATAATGTATTGTGGAATTGCATACGTGAAATCTATTTTATTAACCAATGTCACCCCAAACATTCAATTAAAATAAATAAATTAATAAATAATAAAATGACCCCTCAAAGGTACTGGCATGTAACAAGGATTCAAGAGGCATTCTAGACCCACAGACTCTGCATCTCTTCTAAATGAGTTTCACCAACTGAATGCAAATTAATTTCTACACCAAATCTCACTCTTTTACATTCTATGGAGTCTTAATTTATTAAGAACATCTGAAATGATTAAGAAACCCTCTATACTTAAAGAAAGTTTTGTTATCCATCACGTTAAGAACTATATTTTAATCCATACCACACTGAACTTATCCTTCAGGGTTTGAAAGCTTGATTCTGTTCAGACTGTGCTTATTAGAAGAGTTCTTAAACTAGAGGCAAGATGACCTACATGAGGCTATTTGCAGCACAACTCTTATGCTATGAAGTAAAATGATAATGTAAGGTTAACTTCATTTTCTTGCATTTTCTAATGTAAGGAAACACATAATTTTTTTCAAGAAGGCAAGCACATTATCAATTTATTATGAGAAAACCACCAGTCAATTCTGGCCATTATTTTCAGCTTTTTGTTGCTAATAACCAAAAACTATTTCTTTTTTATTCTTGTTTATTCTATTACAGTTGACCCAATTTTTCCCCCTTTGCCTTCCTCCATTCAGCCCACCTCATGCTCTCACAGACAATCCTCACAACTGTTGTCCATGTCCATGGGTCATTCATACTCGTTCTTTGACTAATCCCTCCCCCTTCTTTCTACCATTCCCTCCTAATCTTTTTGGGCTTTGGAGATTAAATTCTTGTCTAATGTATAATTGGCAAGTAGGTTCTCCCACTGTCAGCTCCTTTTTCATTTTGATGATGGTTTCTTTGGCTGTGCAAAGCTTTTTAATTTGGTATAATCCCATTTGTTTATTTTTTCCTTTATTTCCCTTGCCTAGGAGATATATTAGCAAAAATATTGCTATGTGAGATATATGAAATTTTACTGCCTATGTTTTCCACCAGGACTTTTATGATATCATAACTTATATTTAAGTCTTTTATCCATTTTGAGTTTATTCTGGTGTACAGTGTAAGTTGGTGGTCTGGTTTCATTTTATTGCATGCACCAGTCCAGATCTCTCAACACCAATTATTGAAGAGACTATTTTACCCCATTGTATGCTCATGTCCCCTCTGTCAAATATTAACTGACCATAGAGACATGGGTTTATTCCTGGCCCTCTATTCTCTGTTGATATATGTGTCTGTTCTTATGCCAGTACCAGACTGTTTTGATTACAGTGGCCTTGTAATATAATTTGATATCAGATATTATGATCCCTCCAACTTTGAAAGAAGAACTTTTTTCTTCTTTCTCAAGATTGCTGTGGCCTTTGCCATCTTTTTTTTGGCTCCATATAAACTTTTGGAGTATTTGCTCTAGATCTGTGAAATATGCCATTAGTATTATAATAGGAATTGCATTGAATCTAAAATTGCTTTGGGTAGAATGGACATTTTAGTGATTTAAATTCTTCCAATCCATGAACAGGGCATATGCTTCCATTTATTTGTATCTTTCTCAATTTCTTTGGTGTTCTGTAGTTTTCCAAGTACAAGTCTATAACCTCCTTGGTTAAATTTATTCCTAGGTACTTTATTTTTCTTGTTGCTATAGTAAATGATTCTCCCCTCCAATTCCTGATTCTGATAGTTCATTGTTGGTGTACAAAAGTGCCTTTGATTTCTGAATATTGACTTTGTATTCAGCTGTCTTGCCAAATTCACTTATTAGGTTAAATAGTTTTATGGTGGAGTCTATAGGGTTTTCTATGTACACTATCATATCATCTATAAACAATGACGGTTTTACTTTCTTCCTTCCAGTTTGGTTGCCTTTTATTTCTTCTTCTTGTCTGATTGCTGGGGTTGGGACCTCCAGTACTATGTTGAATAAGAGCGCTGGAAGTGGATACCTTTGTTTTGTTCCTGATCTTAAGGGAAACACTTTTTTGTTTTTGTCCATTGATTCAATATTCAACATCATTGATTATGATGTTGGCAGTAGGTTTTTTGTGTGTGGCCTTTATTATGATGAAATATGCTTAGTCCCACTTTGCTGAGTGTTTTTTCATAAGTGGCATTTTATCAAATGCTTTTCTTGATTCTATTAATAGAATCAAGATTAATAGAATCATGATTTTTGTCATGGTTTTGTCTTGATTCTATTAACCTTGATTCTATTAATCTCAATTTGTGATTTTTGTCTTTCATTTTGTTTTACCTGATGTATCACATTTATTGCTTAGAGACCATGGTACCATCCTTCCATCCCTGGAATAAATCCAGTTTGATCATGGTGTATGATCTTTTTAATGTATTGTTGGATCTGGTTTCCAAGTATTTTGTTGAAGATTTTAGTATCTATGCTCATCAGAGATATTGACCTGTAATTTTCTTTCTTTGTTGTGTCTTTACCTGGTTTTGGGATTAGGATGATACTGGTCTTGAAAAAAGAGTTTGGAAGTCTTCCCTCTTTTTGATTTTTTGGTATAGTTTGAGGAGGACAGTTGTTAGTTATTCTTTAAATGTTTGGTAAAATTCTCCTGTGAAGCCATGTAGACCAGGGCTTTTGTGTGTCGGTAATTTATTGATTACTGCTTAAACTTTGCATGTTGTTATTGGTCTATCCAGGGTTCTACTTTTTCCTGATTCAGTTTTGAAAGATCATATGTTTCTAGAAATTTATTAATTTCACCCAGGTTGTCCAGTTTCTTGGCATATTAATTGTTCATATTTCTTGCCCATAGTAATTTCTTATAATGCTTTGTATTTCTGTGTTATCAGTTGTTGCTTCTCCTCTTCAATTTCTGATTTTATTTATTTGGGTCCTCTCTCTCTTTTTATTGATGAGTCAGGTTAACAATTTGTCAATTTTGTTTATGTTTTCACAGAACCATCTTCTGGATTCATTGATCCTTTTAATTTTTTTTTTTTAAATTTCTATGTCATTTAATTCTGCTCTGGTCTTGATTATTTCCTTCCTTCTACTAGCTCTGGGCTTTGTTTACTCTTGCTCCTCTAGCCCTTTTAGATGAAGGGTTAGGTTGTTTATTTGAGATTTTTCTATATCTATTGGTAGGTCTGAATCGATATGAACTTCCTTCTCAGGACTGCCTTTACTGTGTCCCATAGGTTTTGGGTTGTTTTGTGTTCATTTTCCTTTGTTTCCAGTTACTTTTTGATTTTCTCCTTGATCTCATTGCTAACCTATTCATTATTTAATAACATGCTACCCAGCATCCATGTATTTCAACGTTTTTGATTTTTTTTTCTTTTGGCTGGTCCCTAGTTTCAAACTGCTGTAAACTGAGAAGATGTTTGATATGATTTTCATGTTTTTGTATTTGTTAAGCTTGGTTTGTTTCCTACCATGTGGTCTACAAGAATAATCCATGTCCATTTGAGAAGAACGTGTATTTTGCTTCTTCGGGGTGAAATGTTCTATAAATATCAATTAAGTCCATTTGATCTAGAGATTCCTTCAGTTCTGCAGTGTTTTTGTTGATTTTTTTTATTGGAAGATCTATCCATTGTTGACAATGGAGTGTTAAAATCTCATACAATAACTATATTGCTATCTCTTTCTTTAATCCATATATATATATTCTTTATATATATCCATATATATATAACATATATATTACATATATATAATATCCATATATATAATCCATATATATATATATATATTTAGGGGCTCCTATGTTGGTTACATATATGTTTACAAGAGTTATATCCTCTTGTTGGACTACTCTCTTAAGTATATGTATTGACATTCTTTGTTTCTTGTTGTAGCCTTTGTTCTAAAGTCTATTTTGTCTGATCTAAGTATTGCTACCTTAGCTTTTATTTCATGTCCATTTGCATGGAACATTTTTTTTCCATCCCTTCATTTTCAGCATGTGTAGATGTTTCATTATGAGGTGGGTCTCCTGTAGACAGCATATATGCAGGCCATATTTTCTTATCCATTCAGCTATCCTATGTCTTTTGATTGAAGCATTTAATCCATTTATGTTTAAGGTTATTATTTATAGGTACTTATTCATTTCCATTTTTTACCTTGCACCTGTGTTCCTTTCTCTCTTTCAACTTCTTTTCTTCTTAAAGCAGTTCCTTTAGCTTCTCTTGCAGAGCTGGTTCAATGGAGGTGTACTCTTTTAACCTTCTTTTGCCTGGGAAGCCCTTTATTTCACCTTCCATTAAAAATAAGAGCTTTGCTTTGGGAAAGTCCTCCTTTTCTTCCATTTGAGGGTTGTTTCTTTGTCTCCCCACTTTAGTTGTCTCTTTGTGTTTGTTTCTATGTACTAGGTTGACTTGCTTTGACTCTCTGTCTTGTGGAGTAGACTTGTGTGTTGGGAGGCCTGTGGGACCCAGTGATGTAGACTCTTTGATCTTCTGATCTGGATGCTCTAGGAATGCCCTCTGTGTGGGTTATATGGACTCTTCTGTTGTATTTGGTCCCTGATTACTATTGACCAATTCATGGATAGGAACTCCCCTCCATCTGGTTAGCTAAGAGGCTCAACCTCCACCACATATTGTATGCTGTTGTATAGGTGCTGGTAGAAGAAAGAAAAACAATACAAAAAAAAATGCCAAACAAGCAACCCTCCTCCCCACAACCACCACAGCAATATCAGCAACAAAAGGGTAAAGAATATTAAAAGCAGAAAGATAAATGGAATGGGATAGGAAGGAGAAAAGGAGAAAATATGAGAGGACCAATGAAAAGCACTTGTGAGAGGAGAAAGAGGAAGAGAACTACTACTCATAATGAATTGAAAGAGGAAAACAGGAAAAAGGAACACAGAAAAAGTAATAAAAATAGAAGCAGGAAAGAAGGGAACAGTGGAATTATCAAAGATAGGAGTAGAACAGGAGATATGAAAGAAAAATTAGATTTAAAAAACAGGTAAAAAGGATATGAAGAAGGAAAACAGCTAAGATAATGAGAAAAGAACCAAGTGTATTTGTCTCAGCACAGTTTGAATCTTGTCTTTGGTTTGTCCCTTTGCATACTGCTCTGATGTCTGAGTCTGGTGTAAGCCAATGACAGATGCTATCTATATCTGGCCCTTGGATACCTTTTCAAAGCTATAGGTGAATAACAATTTGTGGCTGATTCCTCCAGGCTTGGCTGCTCCCAGGATAGGGCAAGATGCTCTGAAAAGCTGGTTTTTATCAGCACTGAGTCTAGGGGTGTGTCAGTAAATGTCCCATATCACCACAGGATCTGCCTCTGCTTGTCTCTTCCTGCTGGCCTTCTATCAATCTTAGACTAGTCACAGACCCAACTATTTCTAAGAAGGCTTCTGGTGGAAACAGTGGGGCTGTGATTCCTGCATCTCCTGTGGCACGTGCCTTTCAGACTTCAGGGAAGATGATGGGTTCCAGAGCCCAGACTTTGGGTCTGCTGGATGCTGGGAGGGTGTTTCTGTGGCTCTCCCTTTAGGGAAAAGCACCGATCTGTTTCCAAGGATAGTGCATGGATTCACTGTGTGCTACCACCAGTCTTTGATGACCCTGAGTCTGTTTATGTTGCTGTCTCCTCAACAAGGGTTAAGATACAGGAGAAAAGAAAAAAAGAAAAAAACAAAAAAAAACCCCAACATAATACCAAGACAGAGTAAAACTGAAAATAGAACAAAAAGAGTTGTTGAATGGAGCAAACAAGATTTCAGAGGTTCTGGTGAGGGTATTTCCAGAGGGTTGCATGAGTGGTATCCCACAGGATAAGGTAATTAATTTTCCCCTGGGAAGGGCTAGCTCTTCTCAAGAAAGATGGCTGCTGTGGTACCCAGGTATATCTGGGCCCCGAAGATTCCACAGCTACTCACCAAAGGTTCTCCACTGTGCCACCTACTCCAGACTTCCTCATGAGACTCCAGTCTGTGCCACTCTCCCTTTGCTGAGGCCTGAGGTGGGCGCGAACACATAATCTGTTCTTTGTCCTTTTAAGGAAAAAAAAGAAAAAGAAATAAGATGATGTGTTTGTCTCCAGCAGTTTTTGTCTCTCCTCAGAGCAGAGAGCCCCTGTGGTATAGACTCCTTGATCTCCTGATCTGGGTGCTCTAAGAATGTTCTTTGCGTGGATTATGTGGGCCTTCCTGTTGTATTTGGGACTTGATTTTTATTGGTCTGTTTGTTAGTAGGAACTTTCTGCCTTCTGGCTGACTAATGGGCTCAAATCCCACCACAACTGCCTCTGCCTTGTGAGGGCTTCTAGGTATGGGTTGGATCCTCAGAGGAGCACATACGGGAGGCCACCTATCAGACTCTTCTCTATTACACTGATGTCTCTGCCTCTCTCCCAAATCAATAAGACATATCCTGAGGGTATCATCTTGCTCTAAGTCTCATTCATCCTGATAGGGTAGGGAAGGGAAGAAAAGAATCCAACAGCAAAACTATAACGCTGATGGTGGGGACGTGTTCATGCCACTCCCTCCAGTAAGTCTCAGCCTTGGACTTCCACCCCTGTGCTCCCAGTGCTGCACTCCAGCCATAGTGTTTGCTGTCAGTGCTACCTGGTTGCCTCTTTCTGGCCCTCCTCCCCAGGGCTCCTGGCCACTTGGCCAGTCAGCTGCCCCCTCAGTCAGACTCTGTCCTGTTTGTGGTTCTAGCAGTACCCAGGGCCAGGGAGGCTACAGTCCCCTTTGCAGCAAGTGCTGCAGTCTCATGGACCCAGGACCCTGGCTCCCAGTGGTGGCAGGGTGCACAGCCTGGCCCAGTGGGCACAGAGATCACAGAAGTGAGTCTGGAGCAAAAGTTCAGCTGCTCTGGAGGCTTCTTCCAAAGAAGGATATTGGAAATTCCAAAAAGGGGCTCTAGCTCCAAATCTGCACAGCCAGAAATATTGGGCTGGGTGGCGGCTACAGTGGCAGCAGCAGCCGCTCCATCAGAAAAGCCTGGGCCACCTGTCCCTGAATGTTCTCACAGGTAGACAAGCATGCAAAAACCTACACACGCAACCAAACACTTGTCCACGCACTTGCTCACTCACAAACATTCTAACTCATACTCAACTGGATTTTTGAATTGATTGCTTTGTGGTTTAGTTGCAAGAGGGGTCCAGGGAGCAAGTGCACAGTGTTTCCAGCTACTCTGCAGCCATCTTGGAACCTCTCACAGGAAACCCATAATTTTTTAAATATAAGAGGATTGATAATTAATGCTATTATTAAAACATAATAGGAAAACCAGTAGCTACTATTTAAACATAACAGCTAGTAACTTATAGTGCTAATTCTAAATTTTTTAAAAAAATATGTTCTTCAAGTACAGTCATCCCCATTTTCCCACCACCATTTCCCCCTGCCCCACCCCTCACCCACATCCCCCACCCTCAATCCTGCCTGCCTTTGGCTTAGCCCATGGGTCCTTTATACATGTTCCTTGATGATGCTTCTCGTTATTTCCTGTTATCCCCCTCCCCCTGCCCTCTGGTTACTGTCAGTTTGTTCTTTATTTCAATGTCTCTGGTTATATTTTGCTTGCTTGTTTTTGTTGATCAGGTTCCACTTATAGGTGAGATCATATGGTATCTGTCTTTCACCACCTGGCTTATTTTACTTAGCATAATGTTTTCCAGTTCCATTCATGCTATCATGAAGGGTAAGAGTTCCTTCTTCCTTTCTGCTACATAGTATTCTATTGCATAAATGTACCATAGTTTTTTGGATTTTTTTGATCCACTGATTTATTGATGGGCACTTACATTACTTCCAGCACTTGACTATTGTATATGGCTGAATATCATGATACACTCCTATAATTCTCCATTACTTTTGAAGGTAAACATGGTTATTCTCGTGTAATTATGGGGTGGGGATGGAATTATATATGAAACATTGGAAACATGGTTCTCTACCAACTGGAAATTCCCCCATACTTACTATCTCAAAATTATTATGTTTTGTGTTTTTAGATAGTTCAGTATACCATTTCCCATCATAAACATGCATAGCTTTCATACTGTTAAATGACTACCATGTTGTTACCACCACACTTGGCAGGCTTCCTATGTCATCTCATTAATCTTTACAACAAACTTAAGGGATAAGTGTTGCCATGTTATTTGACATTTGAAGACACTGATGTTTGAAGAGATTATGCAACCTGCTCAAGGTCACAGAGCAAGTAAATGGTAGATATAGTGAGACTCAGCTCTGTTTCATGGCACAATTCATGCTCTTTACTCTACGCTCCACGAGTTTCAGTTCTCCCAGAGGTGGTATATTTAATTCTCTGCAGATTCAGAATTCAGACATGCCCAGGGTTTCTGAGGTGGCTACTGGTGTCATAGCTTTTGTAAAGGTAGCAGGATTGCTGGCCCAGCAGGATTCCCATGACGTTGAGCAGAATCTGGTGTGGTGAATAATGTGATGCCTCTCCATCGTGTCACTATCAACCTGTATCAAACAAAGAGAAAAAAATCATGACATATTTGGTGGGGATTGATTCTTATTGGGAGTGGTAGATTGATTGAGTTATGTAGCAAGTTATACTGGGTACATTTTAACAAGACTAAAATAATCTAAACCACCTGAACCATTTCAGAAGCAGAGATGCTGAAGAAAGATATTGGAATGTACTGGATTAACCCAGATTTTGAAATTGTGGATTTGAAACAAGATTCTTTGAGTTATCAAAAATCCCAGGAGCCTCTGACACATTTTTGTATTACCATAGGGCATCAATATCATACATTTGCCTCCAGAGGGAATGAAAAGCAATAGGATTATTTTGTAAGCAATGAGTATGGAATGACTCTTTAATATGAAGCTCAGCATTGTGCTCAGCTCTGTAGAAGAGGTGATGGAGATGGACACAGGTCTAACAGTCACAGTGCTTTTCAGTCAACAGAGTGGGATGAAAGAAGATGGCAGTAACTCTAATAGGAGGGCAACTGTAGGGTTCTCTCCAAACACACCATATTTTTTCAGTTGTAAGATGCCAGAAGGTCCTTGATGTACCATTGATATAATAATGTTCGAAAAATTTTTTGAAAATAAAACAAATACTATATTGAATGTATGTGTCATTAGGAAAATTAGTCTAAATTTCAGAAATGTTTGCATGTGTTTCAGAATTGAGTACATCAGGGAAGACTTTCATGGGAAGTAATTCTTAATTAGAGATCAGAGAGATGACTAAAAACTAAGGAGAAAAGAACTGAGGAGGAACTGTGGCAGACAGAAGGAATGATTTAAAGGTAATGTCCCTGAGGTTGAAAGAGTGTGATTCATGAGCACTGAAGGACAGACAGACATTCCTATGACTTCCTGTCAATAGAAATCCCAGGTGAGACTGACTAGCTTGTGAGGATTCAGGATAGGAAAAGCTTCTGACCCAATCCACTAAAAGCTTTTAGCAGGGAAATGATATGGCCTACCACGTATAAAAAAGACTCCCACTTAATTATGAAAAAAAAATTGGGCTGAGACAAAAGTCATTATGGGGAGGTATCTTTAGATAGTATTTTAGTCATCCCAGAAAGGGGGAATTGAATGCCAACTGTGTGGTCAGGATAGAAGAATCAGACATAAATAAAATACATGAAGAAATTTCTGATATCAGGCAATGGTTTCATCTACAGGGATGTTGGGAAATTCCTCTGTGTTGGGTACTTGACAAACTTGGTGTGTAGACAGCAACTAGCCAGGCCAGTACACAGAGCTCTGCAGAGCTGTGCATTGGTTGGCAAATCCACACCCACACTTGTGCACCCAGAACTGTTTTAGTTGATGGGAAGATCATATTATGCAGAAATTAAAATAAACTAGCATATTTTTGTTGATTTCTATAACATAAAAGTTGAGATAAACAAAAAAAATCAAATTAATTTTGGACAAAAATTGTGCATTTAAGGAGTAGGGATTGAACTGGGCATGGAAAGAATGATAGGATTTGAAAAGGTTAATGAGGCTGGTTAAGACAGTCTGCATGGGGAAGCACCCTGAGCAAAACTCAGAGAGTGGATAGGAGCACAGTTGGTGTGCAAGACCCTACATTGCTGTAAGTGAAGCTAGAATCACATAACTAATCACTGATCTTGGAGCTACATAAAATAACTCACATGATCGCAGAGGCCTATCAATTCTACCTCCCAAATAGCTCTGAAATCCAAACTTTCTTCTGATAGTATCTTGTGTTCAGTACCCTTTTGTTTCCCACCCACTCTCTATGGACAGAACCTATTTTCCCTAATATAGCTTAAGACCCATGAACTATCCTGCTGCTCAAGTGTCTGGCCTCACCTGTTCTAACCCAAGCCTTTCTCTTTCTCACTATGAAAGCTCCAGCCAAAAGAAGTTATTTCCTTTTCTCAGATATGCCAGGCTCTCTCTTCCCTGTCAAATGCTATCCCTGACTTTTGACCCTTCTCTTTGAATCCACCAATTCTTTTGTATCTTTGCTTCTTTTAAAAAAATCATTTTTCAGTTAAAATTAATATATAATGTTAGTTTTAGGTGTATAATATAATGATTAGAACATTTTTATTTAGACATCACTTCCCCCAGAAACCCTTCTTTTCCATCAACACTAAGGCTACATTTGCAAGTTTTGCTCCTTGTAACATTTGTTTTTATCCACATCTCAGCATGTTAAACTTGAATTACTGTTGTTTGCATTCATTTTTGAACCCTCCATGAAAGCACAGCAATAACAGAAACAAACCCTATGAACTCCTGAGTTGCACACTGCCTATATTTTCAGTTTCTACTATAATGTCTCATTTAGTGGGTGCAGAATGCTTATGTGTTGAATGGGTGACTGGCTGAATGGTTGTCCTTGTTGAGAAGTGAAGAGTTGGCTTGGCTACTTGGAGAGCTTTTAATCAGAGATTTTAACTGTAAACTGAACATGTTTCAAAATTTTTTATCATAGGGGTCAGTAGTTTCAGGCCAAATCTGACATTTGGCTTTTATATGGACTGTGAGCTAAGAATGGATTTTACATTTTTAAAGAGTTGAAAAAATAAGGAATATATAATAAGACTTTATGTGTTTGACAAATTCTGAAGTATTTACTACCTGAATTTACTACTTTACTGAAATGGTTTACAGACCACAATTCTAGAGAGGCAGCTAATATGCCATCTTTGTAAACCTTCTCCAGAATAATGATACTGATATGCTTTTAAAATTGTTTGGTTACTTAAATTCTGGTTTTTATTTCTCTTTTACATCTCTGGCTTTGATGTAGCTGTTGCTTTTTAAAAATCTTATAGGGGGATGAACTAGATTAATTCTTTTATGTCTTTTGGGGCTGATGAAATTTCATAATAATATGACCAAGTTTATGCTACAAGGCTGTAATAGAAAAGGGGGGAGAGGAAATGACACATTTTTAAAATGCTCTTTTTTCATAAATTAGTTAATTTCCAAGATAATACATGAACCAAATAATAGTACCCTTGTTGGCTGTTTCTTTTCCTAGTTCATCCAGGACACTTCCTCACACATCATACTTATAAAATAAGATGATAGGCTAATGGTTGAATTAAGGAATGACCCCAATGGTATATTTTGGTTTAGAGAGGTAAGAAAATTTGAACTAGTCTTATAACTAGTAAGTGATGTAATTGGATGCTTTATTATAGGGCTTCTCTTAAGGCCCATAATACTTCCATGGTGTTTAAATGTGGGTATTTTTTATCTTGTTTTCCTTAAGGAACATGACAAATATGATATGTTCAATTATTCCTAATATAAACATTTAATATTAATTGAGCTAGGTATTGCTTAATAACTTCAAATGAGTATATTTATTTAAATCTCCATAAAGTTTTATGAAGTGGATAATATTGTTACTGTCACAAATTTAGCAACTGGAAATGGAGACAAAGAGGAATAGTGCATTGTCAAAAATCATCTGTGAGCAAAGTTCTAATATGACCCAACTTCATTGCCAGAGATCTTATCTATAGTTTTATCCAACTGAATACTTACTTTAGCTCATGAACTAAACTGTTGTGTATCTAACACTATGCAAGGTAATGTTTGCCTAAGGATTAGCCTTTCTTCATAACCATAGTGCAGGTCAGCATAATTTTCCTCTTTTGGAAACTGTGCAATGAGTTTATTTGTAAATCAATACAAATTCTATGGAGGATGAAATTGAAACTTAGATGTTAAGTCATGTATTTACAGAAGGATATTGGTATGACCAAAGTGGGTTTGTGGAGTCGTGACTTCTAGGCATCTTCTTAGAGATATATACTGTGTTTTTCTTATACTGACATTATGTATTTAGCTACCAGATTGGAGATCTTGAGAACTGTGATTCCTCTATTCATTCTTTTGAACTTTATAACAAACATACATTTGATAATTAATAAAATATACAATATTTTGAAAGTTATAGTTTCAAACTGATAGCAAATAAATAACCAGCAACTTTTACTGAAGATCATTGTAAATTTTATATGAATGATTGATAAAACTAGTTATATAGCATAGAATACCTTCATTTTGGCACTGACAGGGTTATTTGGTAATATCAGGGAGACACAGGCAATAAATTGCACAGACACTTACAAATAATGTTTTACACTATTTGTGAGTATATATGCATATCAAAATAGATATAAAATGATACAGTGACTACATAAATAGATTAGAACAATGTGCAGTAAAATATACACAGACTAGCTTTCTGAGTAAAAAAATCATATACAGAAAAATTATACTGCTTTCCCTGGAAAATCACTAAAAGGATAATAAAGGCATTTTTAAGAGATATAAATCAATAAGGTAAGATGAGGGAGATAGAAGACAACAACAATACAATTATGGAAGCTGAAATTCAGCTAAAAAAGTGATCCCTGAATCACAAGACGTAAGAAAGCAATATCTTAGGTAGCAAGGTGAAAGCTGAAAAGTGACCCCATTCATTCCACAGAATATTTAGAAGCTTCAAGAACTAGTAGAACTACCTAAGTTTGAAACTGGGATTATGCTTTAGTAGACTGAAAAAGAACAGCTAGGCACCAAAAATAACCTCTTTAACTTTTCAGGCAACTGCCTGTTGTCCATTCTATGTTAATGAATAAGCAAATGTGGTATATCCAGTTGATGGAATATTACTTGGCTCTAAACAGGAATGGCACACTGATATGCGTGCTTCAGCTCAGATGAATCTTGGAAACATTATCCTAAGTGAAAGAAACCAATCACAGAAGACCACATATTGTACAATTCCACTGATATGAAATGTGTAGAACAGGAAAATCTATAGAGACAGAGAGTAGATTAGTATTTGCAAAGGGCTGAGGGTGGGGAACAGAGGTGATGGGAAGTAACAGCTAAGCCATATGGGTTTTCTTTTAAGGGAGAGAGAAATGTTCTAAATTTAGATCATGATAGGTGCACAATTTTGGGAACATGGTTAAAATATTGAATTGTGTTATTTAGGTGGGTGAATAATAAACTTATTTAAATTATAGCTCACAAAAGCTGTTATTAGCAAAACAAAACAAAACAAACAAGCAAACAAAAAACCCTGAGCATTTATTCTGTGGGGAAAATAAAGCAAAGAATCTCTGAGTTAAGACAAATTAGATACAGTTGAGGGTAGGTAACCTTGCTGAAAATAGAGCATTAAGTGAACATTCATATGCAGAAGTCCAATACTATCCAGCTTTTTCCATCACCTAAACTCTGAGGACATTGCATCCAGTTCTTTGGCCTTCCAGGAGCCTCTCTGGGTAATCCAATCAGCCCCAAAGGAAAACACCTGCAAGCAACAACACCAGGATTCCCCAAACACTGATCAACCAGATTGTCTTCCAATGAAGACAAAAATGAATGTGTTCTTCACCTCACATATTCAGAATTTCCTGTGAGTTTTTAATTAACACTCTTAAGTGTAAGTAGACAACTAGAGTTTCCAAATCACTCAGAAAAACCACACAGAATGAATAGAGAAAAAAAGCAAACAGAATAAGACAAAGTTCATGCAAGGTTAAAAAAAAGAACAACTCTCATTAGTATCTTTGGGGAAATGAGAAAATGTGTTGTATCCATAAAGCTCATATAGGAATTCAGTTAAAAATAGCTTTTGAAAATTAAAAATATGAGAATGGAAGTGAAAAATTCATGACTAGTATTGTCCCAAAAGTAGAGGAAATTTTTCATAAATCTTCCAAAAATTAAAAAAATACAAAAAAAGATAATATAGCAAATTTAAGATGTTTAGAGACTCCTTCAAGACAGTCCGGACTCAGGGACAGTGAGGATAAATACTTTTAGGTATACGTGGGGTTCCTTAGTAAATGAAATGAAAAACAAGAGTTAGAGATAGGAAGATTGAGGCTTAAAACTCCGATTTCAGGTAGTGGGTTCAGTTCATGAGAGAATGCCAGGTGTTTTGTTGGAGGACAGGAAATGGGGGAGAAGAAGGGCAAGAAAACAATGGCCTTGAAGAAGTCCTGGAAAGGAGATCAACTTGTGTTGGTGGAGTTGACTCTTTGGTCTGGAGATAAGGGGGGATTAAAAAAAGGGGTGGGAGTGAAATAAAACCAACAAGAGCCTCTGTTTAAGAAAATTGCAGGGAGGCAGAATCATCAAGGAACAGATTTTTATTTAAGACACTGAGGTGAAGGGAACCCATGGGGACACATTGGAAAGAACTGAGTGAAAGAAGAAGGGGTGGAGGATTGGATGAGATCAGGGCATGTGCCAAACATTGCAGACATGTACTTTGAAGGAATGATGGATGATTTGGTGAGCTGGATCTTCCAGTGGTGACCGAGGTAAACTAAACTCTGAGCAATAATTTTGATAGCTTTTAGAGATGAATGAACAAACAGCTGTTGTGCTGATATGCAATTCCCCCAGTAATTTATGAGGAACTTAATCATAGAAATGTTTGCATGATTTAATGGCACCGATGGGGCAGGTATGCTCTAAGTCTTCACGTGTAATTATGACCATGTTTAGGGAACCATTTAGTCTAATAGTTACACCTTTTCTTACTGTATTCTCAACTACAACCTGCTTTTCCTCTGCTATAAACACTGCTTTTATTGGGAATATTAATTCTGGTTGTATATTTCCTTACTGTACTCCAGAGATCTCAGTACAATGTCATGCCAGTGATAAGAATTTACAAAATTACTTTGAAAGAGATAACTCATATATAGACACAGCATTTGTCAATATTTCAAAATTTCATGTACAAATAAAAAATTAGTTGGGATTTTGTAGTGTTTATCTGAATTTTTAAATAGAAGGACTACTATAACCTTAAAGAACATCTAAATACTTGGTTGGCAAAGTCCAAATATTTACTTGGAAGACACATGCAGGAAAAAGGGGAGAAATGAGGAATATCTATCTATCTATCTATCTATCTATCTATCTATCATCTATCTATCTATCTATCATCTATCTATCTATCTATCTATCTAATGTTTATTGAACATCTACTATGTTAGGCAGTGGAGACAAAAAGAATGGTAGAGCCAACCTCTGTCCTCATAAATCTTACATATGAAACTGAAATACAAGGCATCCAGCCATGTAATATGAAAAATAGGGATATTTATTGAAGAAAATGCAAGGTAAAAGAAACATTGTACATAGGACAATGATACCTCAGTCCCCTTCAAAGTAGCACCTTGGGACCTCACGTGTTTCTCCCACTCACCATCACCGGTCCCATCATTTTTTTCTGAATTTCATCCATGGTTTGAAATCTCTTCCCTTTCAAAGGTGTTTTCAATTTGAGAAAAGCAAGAAGTTGCAGGGTGCCAAACCTGGGCTATAGAGGGGTTGAGTCACCTGGGTGATTTGATGTTTCACCAAAAGGCTCTACAAGAGACGTGATGTATGAGCAGGTTCATTGTCATGATGAAGTTACCAGACACCAGTTGCCCATAGCTGCAGCTTCTGAATCATCCCAATAGATTCTGAGGGGCAATGTTCAAGCTTAATGCAAAATCTGATGCATCCTTGTTGCTCTACTCGCTCAGTCATTTTGAATGTGATGGCCACATACTCAGTCCGTGGTGTCTACCAGCCCCACTGACTAGCACAGTGAAAGCACCGTTGTTCATATATGTGCATTCCAGTCCACTCTCCCTGGATGCCACATTACATGGATATTGTGCAAACAATTCTCATTATAATAATGGCTAGACTTTTTCCTGACAGACCTCACATATGTTATTTGTGGTTTTAAAAATGAGGAAGAATTAGGCTGATTTTGATGACAAAATTTTTATAATTTATGTTTTATTTTCTCTTATTTTACCTAGATTTTTGGCTAAGTTCAAATTTGATTCAAATTTTACTGTCTGTTAATGGTTAAAATTTGATCTTTTCAAAAAAATTTAAACACCACCATTTGGTCTTATAGCTAGTTGTTTATTTAATTTCTTATCATGTGGAAGTTCTAACAAAGAAAAAAATAAGATTAATCACAATATTCCTTAAGTACTAGTGCTGTATTCATAAAGTAGAAGGGAAAAGCAAGTTATATTTGCATTTGAAATACTCTTGATAAAAATATAAAATAATTACAAAGTTATTAGATTCTGATGATTTGAGGAAAAAGATTATAAATGTAAACAGTAAACATATCTGTAGCTAAAATACATATGTGGATTTTAGGATCTTGAGAATGTTATATATGTTATTTCTTTCATTTAATGCTGAATTTTATAATAGTAAGTATATAAACAAAAAATAAAGAACAGCCTAAAAATTAAATAAAAATGATCTCTAATTATTCAAAACTATTATAGTAATTAAATGCATTTTTCTACTTTCTTTGATAGAATTTTTAGTAAATGTATATGTGAGTATATTTATTCATATTTTATATAGGTGCAAACTTATGTTATATTTAGTTTTATATCCTGAAGTTTTCAATTTAGGATTATATAATGTAAATATTCTTTAAAATAAAGAATATTATTCTAATTGTGCCTTTTTAAAAAATATTTTTGAAATGATTGTCTAATATTCTATTTTGTAGCTATATAATGCAGCCACCATTCCAAGTTATCTGTTTCATGTGCTCATGCCAGGAGTATTCACACTATTATGCAAAATCTGTTCTTAGCCTTAGATTCAAAGATGATGCCATATGCTGTATTTCTTTGGGTGTATGTATGTGTGTGTGTTTGTAACTGATGGTTAAAAGGTGTTAGCATATGCTCCTGATGTTACCTGTGCAGTCATTACCTAATCTAATACTGGTTCTGTTTCTGAGTATGCATGTTTCCTGTCAGCTGCACAGAGAAGAAACTCACCTTTGAGCCATCTTTGATCATCTTTTTATCATGTTATACATACATGTTCATTCAGTATTGTTTCAACCAATGTTATTTCTGCAGTATTTTATTAAGTGATCATGTCATCAAGAGCATATTATTAATGTTGCAAGTGGGAATTTAATTTTTTCCACTGAGATTTCAGACCCTAAAGCCTGGCACTATGAGCAGAAGAAAACATCAGAACCTCTGGTTCCGCAGCGAATACTGAGTCCCAGTCTCTCCAGAGTCACTTATTACCTAGTTGACCCTGTTCATTTCATGCCTTTTAAAATCAGTTTCAGCCACTATAAAACCCACATATACGGGTAGCTGTGTAGAAAGCACTATAAACAACCATTGTAATTCCTTTGTAACACTGCCTGACACATAAAAGGCAGGCAACAAGTGGTGATTATTATGTTAGTGTGAGTCAGATCTATAGGGATTAAGCCTACTTTCCACAACTCAACATCAGATCAGTTACAGATGAGAGTCCATAAAAGGACAGTGGTGGAAAACAAATGTTTCCCTGCCAGAATGGTAATGAAATCTGTGACTATGTCACTGTAGAGTGATATCACTCTTCTCAATCTCACTCAACAGCAAATCAGTGAGACAGACAATTTTAATTATATGGGCCCCAAGTTGGGTAATAAATGGTTGTTCATAAACACTCCCAGTGATTTTTCGAGCTGAGGGTAAATCTGTGGAAGTAGACTTCTGCTTTTCTGGGTGGTGTTCACAGATGGGCAGTTAATTATGATATATCAGTGGACCATGGCTAATAATCTTCCAGTGGAGCCATGGGGGTTCCTGAGAGGAAAATGAAGCCCACTGGAGTGGTCCAGACCAACGTGTTTCAGAAATATGCATCACCCTCACTTATGAGAGAACAGATCAGGCTAGCATTACTAAGTCAAACAAGATGTCCATTCATTTACTGTCACCACAGAGTTTCTTTAAGCATGATGAAAAGAACGTTTTTAATATTTTTACTAAAAAGTTGACAATTGACAAGATTGTGCACTTAGCTTTTACTTTTGCAGCTACTTTGTAATAATGAATGCAATTAAAATAAAAATGAGATTATTTAAGAAAAATATTTTAATTTTTGTCACACTAAAATTGGGCATATACAAATATTTAAAAAACAAGATTTCTTCTAAAAAGAAATCATAAAGTTTTCAGCTTTTTACTTTGAAAGGTCATTAGATTTGACTTAATTAAATAGTACAACAAGGAAGTTATAGCTTAGATGGTGGAAGATGAAGATGCAAGAAATAACCTTCCTCCCTTTCTCCTGTTATGGCTTGTGTGCGATAAAGCTAATGTTTATCTTTAATGCCAGAATAACACTGCTAGCTCCAATAGAGAAAAGAAACTAAAACAACTCAGTGTTTCCTTCAAACTAATTGGGCTTTCAACCAAGCAATCTTTCAGGGTGAAATTTACATGAACAGCTAATATTTAGCTATAGAGAGCATGACCAATATTTTGTATATATGCATGCATTTTATCTATATAAACCTTAAAAGCATAGCTTGCAATTATAAGTGGAATTATTTCATTGTGAGTCAATAAGTCCTATAATCATTTCTTTCTAAATTAAATTGGAGTGACATTGGTTTGCTAAACCATACAGATTTCAAGTGTACACCTCAACAAAACATCATTTGTAGGCTGTATGATGTACCATCGCCCCAAGGAGAGTCTCATTCTGTCCCAATTTATAACCCCTTTTCCCACCTCTACCTACCAGTTCCCCCTTCTCCTTCTGGCTATCACCACACTGTTGTGTCTGTTTGTTATGTACAAATATATATAATTTTTGGTCAGTACCTTCACCTTCTTTCATCCACTTCCCCAACTCCCCTCCCCTCTGACAGCTGCCAGTCTGTTCTTGTATCTCTGCCTCTGTTTCTAATTTATGATCATTTCCATGGAAGTTGGATGATACTGACTTTTGTACAATGTGTGAAGATGGATATTACTCAAGTTGATGTTTATAATGCTATTGCAACAAACTCAAATTTACTTTAAAGTATAAAATAGCCCAAAGCTCTAAAATATTGTGAAATACTTGTTGCATCATAAAGAATTCATATTTTAATTATAAGCCACTAATATTTTTTCACCAAAAATTCTTCCAGGATCCTTTATAGAAATTAAGATATTAGTAGAATATATTCAATATTTAATAGAAATGCATTGATTCTTAACTAATTCATTCATCTGTGCATTAAATATGTTAAGGTCTATGATGCCCCAGACACTTTTCTCAAGGATAAAAGTTAAGGTAGTGTGTGGCATATACTAAAACTAGCCATTATTATTTAGTATCTACTATCTTTAAATTATTCAACCATTGTTAATACATTATTGCCAATGGAGCCAAGCAGTTAAGCACACATGTTCTTAAACCAGATGAATGAACTATAATACAGGCTTCCCTCATCAGCTATAATTTTGTTTCTGGACATCTTGGACTTACTTTTCTTATCTACACAGTGGTGATAAAAAATGTTCCCTATATTCTCTGGTTGTTGGGAAGATTAAATGTGAAATTCATGTAATTTATTTAAAACAGTATCTAGAACATTTTAAGTATTTCATGTATTGTAGATATTATTAACCTTACTGAATGGTAGGAGTAATTAATCTTGAATCTTGAATGGTGGGGATAATTATTGCTATGAGATCACTTTAAGCCATAGAGTTCAGATGATTCGTCACAAATCACACAGACGGACTGGTAACTATCAGTGCTAGGAATTAAGTGTGGGTTAAGGTGCTTTGAAAACCCAAGCTCCAGTCCTTTAAAATTAACTGTCTTCAAGTTCTCTACTTATGGGGGCAACTTTTTTCTGTTTTAAGGGAAATACTCAGACTTCATTTCAGGTCTTTGAGAAATTCAGAATTGAATACAAGTGAGAGTATGAGGGTGGGATGAGGAGTCTTATGTTCCTTTGATTACTCTAAATTCCTACTGGAATTTACTTATTTACTTTTTCATTATCAATTTCTAGTCATCATCTCACAATATATTGGGTACTTTTTTTACCCTTTTGTTATTACTTTTTTTTTTCTTTTGAAACAACATTTTTTTTTTAAGTTCTCATAAAAAAGGGATTGCTCTTGAGATGTGGGATCCACACAGCCTATAAAATCACTAAAAACTAAGTGTTAGATATAATTATTCTTTTGGTTTCTTGGACATTTTTTAGTGAACTAATGTGATAGGACCTACCATTAACAAAAAATGCCTATACATCCTGAAACATCTCTCCTATCTCTATCTTTTCTGCAACATAATCTGTCATACTCATTCTAATAAGCCATACAAAAGTATTCTTAAATAAACCAATAATACTTTTTAAAAAATATATTTTATATGAAGTCAGAAATGCAATCTAGGAGCACATTAGTTTAGGGGTGTGTGTATGTATGTGTGTGATTAATCATCCTAAATCTTGCTTTTTATGTCTGACAAAGATAACATTTAGGTGAACAGGTAACTTATTCCTTGTAACAGTTGCATAACTTTCCACTTTGCTGTTTAGAACCCCCGATGCTTCCCAGGGGTATTAAGAATTCTGGATATTATGACAATAATATTGAGACTTCACAGCACTTAATAGTGAATTCTCTATAAATCAGTTTAGTGTCTCTAGTTAAACCAAATGATATGACTTCATTGTGCTTACAGTAAAAAATGAGGAACAATCTTCTTATTCCCTAGTCTTTCAAACCTCTAGAAGATATTTCAAATTTAAATGGAACATTTTTCAACAACTAGACTTAACTAAACCACTATGTGGAAAACACTAGTAAGGAACCTGTATGAATATTTCATTGTTCCAAGAAGGAACAATGGAATATTTTTAACCTATTTACCTTTATAAAATTAAAAAACACAGTTTTTTACAAAGACTTCCAAGCTCTTGTCAATTTCTCTGTTTCTTAAAGCAATCTAATACATTATTAAAGAGGATTATTTATTTGCGCTTTTTTTTTCCTTGCCTCATCTTTCAAAAGCTGGAAGTTCAGGGAATAATGCTGTAGTTCTTTCCAACTACATCTTAAAAAAGGAAAAGGCATTTTATTAAAATATCACATAGAAATTTGAATTCAGGAAAAATGGATAATTGAGTTATATACTTTGCAGGAATTTTCAGTCAGTTGCTGAAGGGTTTATAGTCAAAGTTTAATTTAAAAAAACTATTTGCTTGTTAATACAAAATTCATCGATGTGGCAATACGAATGGCCTCCATTAAAGATATCTATATATTTTTTAAAAAGTATGTGTGTGTTCACATGTGTTTTTCTGAAGACAGTAAAATATATAAAACTTGTAAGCTTATGGAGAAGAGTCAAATAAGAAAGCCTGGTTCAGGGGATCAAGGGTTAATGACAGCACTAAATATATATGTAGAGAACACTCACTTGAAGTGGCCCATGGCCAACACTCCCCCACATGGCAAGTTCATTTTACAGCAGATTAGAAGTGGCAAAGGGTTCCACCTGGATTGAAGATGGATAAAATTTATTTACCCATTCTAAGTATTTATTTCCTTTCTGTGAAATAAAATACCCATCCCAATACAACAAAGATTTTAACAACAATAAAATAATAAAATAACATTATTAATTAACATGAATAGAATGTTTTTGATAGCAAAATACCTCTGTTGAGAGATTTTTCTGCACTCTGTCTTTTTAAAAATGATGTAGACCATACCTTTCAAAAGTGCAAATTCTAACTGTGCAGCTCTACAACATTTTACAAATTGAAAACATCAATAGTAATTGCACTCATATATGAAACTGATTATTACCAAAGACCTAGAAACTCAATGTTACACCCTCCTCCCACCAAGAGTGTCCGTTATCTTGATTTCCAAACATAAGTTAGTTCTTTCTGGTTTTGCATTATATATTTTAATCCTGTCTCAATAGTCCTTAAAAATAAAGAGTCACACCCTTATACATTGATAAAGTCACAGGAGATCCTTTCCCTTGGAAGCCTATGAGGATATTTCTTGGGAAGTTGATGCACTGACTTCCAACACTGGATTGAAATTAAACACCAAACACTTGTGTAGGAACATGGCTCTGATTCTTGCCAACACTGGAATTCTGAGAAATGTATGTAATGTCTCTGATCTCTAATTTCCTCCTATCTTAATGAGATTGCTGTAAGGATTAAATAAGTGTGCAAGTAACCTCTGCAATGCTATCTGAATGTAAAATGTCAAAAGCAGCAACAGTAATACAAAGAAAGAGAAAATGAGAAGTGGCTTTGGGCAAAGCTGGAGGCCACAGAGCAGTTTGGAAAATGGTGAAATGATATGCACTGGAGGTTGCAGCTATAGTGCTGGGTGCATGGGAGAGATAATTACAAGGAAGTAGATGAACATGTAGTCTGGGAACATATGAAGTCAATCTGTTTCAATATTCCCAGGTTACCAAAAAAAAGAAAAGAAACATACCATGTAAAGTTACACTTATTTGCTTTTTGGGCATTGATTGAGACTACGTTTTAGAAATTTAGGTATAGTAAACAATTCTAGGAATTTGAAACCCAAATTAATTTTAGTTTCTTTAACCTCTGAAGTTCAGAATTTGAAGGATTATATAATTCCTAGTAGTGGGAAGAGATAGCCCTGGGCTGCTTTCTTCTCCTCGAGGACCCTGGGATGAGAGAGCAGGCAGGAAAGATACCTCACTGTGCCAGCTCTCTGCAGCAGCTGGAACACACAGCCTGGCAACCTGGAGAAAAATTCTAATTCTGCAGGACCATGTGTCTGGAATGGAAGTGTCCGTTGCAGTCACTTGGCAGCTTGTTGAAATGTGGGCTCCAGATAAACACCCTTAGAAACCATAGTTTATTATGAACATAGTTTATTAAAAAGACCTCCATGATTTTGATCTACATATTCCAGGAACTCAAAGCTCTCATTTTCTTTTAGGGGTCAAAGAACCAGAAACATGGAACCCAGGTTAAAACTTTGGAGTGGGGTTGGACAAAGACGAATGCACGGTAGAGCTTGAGAAGGGAGAAAAGGATCAGAGAGGAGTGTTTAAGTGAACCAGTAAAGAAAAGATGTGGGATCCCAGAAAAGCAACAGAATGCCCTGTGAGCATCATAGGAGGAAGAAAGCAGTAGAGGAGAGGTGCTTCAGAGAGCAGAGCCCAAGGAGTTGAAGAAAGATCGCATTCAGGAGACTATGGGGCTAAGCTGCAGTACTGTGATAAATGACACTTGAGAAATGAAAAAGAAATCTGTAATCCTGTGGTTTCCACACCAGACAACTTCCAGGTCCTTAAGCTCCTGGGGGTGCTGGTTCTTGGTGCTTCAGCAATGGCTTCTCTGCCAGATCCCCATGGCTGTCCAATTCTCAGGTTCTGGAGAGGGGCTAGGTATGTGATGAGATAGTTAAGAAACAGACCACAGTCCATTTTTGCCAGAAGCAGGGAGCAGTGAGAGGTCTTCAGCAGCTTCTCCTGGGGTTCAAGCACCCTGAAGCACATGAGGTCTATAACGGGCAGGTTGTCACTAGCAGTAGATGGTTGCCCACCTGCATCTTGAGAACTACATGCAGAGCTGGCTGAGTGTCAGGCTGGGGCAGCAGCCGCCTCCTCCCCACATTCTGAAAACTCTCCATCCTGGGACGAGGATCATGAAGTAAAACTTCCTGAAGCTTAAGGTCACAGGAATCTTACCTCTGACTTAAACCTCAGAAAGAAAATATTGAGTCAAAGTTGACCAGTGATTGTATGTCATAGTTCTATCTAATCAACCATTTAGAAAATTAAGATTCTACTTTTTCCAATGTTGAAGTTAGGTGTTTGCTAAAGAACATATTGGTTTTAAGTACTGGCCTGAATCACTGAAGGAGCAATTGGTGGACCACACATTCCCAAATCTCAACAGTCCCCAGCGATAACCTCCTTCCTGGCCTCATGCCTAAATAGGGAAAAGATATCAATGATTGGGTTAATCTACCATACTTGCTCTCAGTAGAAATGCAATTACGTGATTGTTTCTAAGCATTGAATAATATAGAGTTATGGAATAAAAGCCTATTTACCATTATAACAAAACCTAACATCAAGATATACTTGCCACTATCCAGAGATTATGTAAGGTACTTCAAAGTGCAACCACACATAACTAAACTGTTGTTCTCAATAGTGTGTGCCATGCTCTCCCAACAATATGCACACTTATTATGGTTTGTTGACACAGGAATGACACATTTAGATGTCTTACAGTTGTATTTTATATTCTATTTCCTGATAACTTTTAGAAAGTTGTTCTTCAACTTTGTGTTCTAAATTGTGGGTTATCATAATCACCACTAATGATTCATTCCATTGATTGAATCACTTAAGGTTCTCTGCCAGTACAATGATGAGCATTTTTTTTAAGGGATAATCTACAGAATAATTGAAGTCTTTAGAAAAACCGACTATGAATGATAATTCTAATTGTATTTGACTGACATAAGGACTGCTTCATGATAAATTAGTGCAGGATCTAAAGCAATGCTTAGCAGTATTCTGATATTTCCATCCTCACTAAAGTCAAAATATAATTATATTGTGGGAAGAAATGAGAGTAGGAAAATAAAATCTTGGACTTATGAAAGGAATACTGCTTTGAAAGAACCAAAGTCACTATCGCGAAGTCTTAGACACTGCATTCTCAGTATCTGTGTCTGGTAGAGTACCCGGGCTCTTGATCAGCAGTTTCGCCAAGGAGAATTTGGGAGGGAGGATAGAGGGGAGTTGGGAGAGCTCTTCTGACATGTGATCATAATACCCATCAGTGTCTGCTTCCCCAGTTATCTAAAGCCACTTCTGAGTATATCTACTCAAAAAACAAACAAACAAACAAATGCACACACACACAGTTCAGTAAAGATTCATGTACTCTGTATTAGGTAGATTTGGAAACAAGTTATTTAATGTCTGCCTTCCCACTATATTCTCACCAGATTCCTTTCATTAAGCACCTGCTATATGGAAATTGTAAAGCCACTACTGCTCTTTTCCTACTTCCAGGAAAAGGGGAGTTTGTCATATTCTATTATTTGAGTGGAAAAATAATAATTGAACCTTTCATTATGAATAACCAGAGATTTATAAAGACAGTCAGATCATACTATGTCAAGAGTGTTGATATGAAAGATTATAAATGCTCAATATTTGTCACACAGGAATACCTTATATTTGTAAAACTGAAGAGTGCTTCAATATTTTGCATTTATCTTATTTTGATATGCATAAGTCATAATACATTATATATACACATTTTCCATTTCACAGATGGGAAGCTTAAAGGTCAGAATGGTTAAAGAATACATCTAGATGGAGGTCAGAGTCTTAGACCTGCACGTGCTGGTACCATCAACACTGAGCTCATAGGAGTCAGTGCAGTTCTCTAATCTCACTTGCATCCACTTAGGTTGGCTCTTCCTCTTCATTTCTTGTTTTGATTTTTATTACATTTATTTCTCCATCAAACCTTCGACCTAGTTTGCATTTTAATTTTAATAGAAACTTCTCAGGATCCAGGAAGATAAGACAAAAATTCAAATATATAATTACAATTTCCAAGCATATTGGGGATTATATAAATGATATGGAAGAGTGTGATTCTTTCAGATATTTGCTGCTCTCTCTCTGTAACACAAATGTCTGTTTACTAAAGTCATGTCTGGAGTCACCCCTATCTTTTCCAATGAACTTATCAACTCCTCCAGGGGCCACACCTGTTTTGTGAGCTGACTTAATAATGTTGATATGAATGGTGTTGAATGGGGCACTGTGCCATCCTGTTGGTTGTAAAGAAGTCATCAAAAATATAGATGGCCAGGATAAATCAATATATCTCTATTACACAGAGATGGAAGGGAAATGTTTAAGGCAGCAGTTCTATCATCCAAAGTTGCTTACATATTTTCAAAGCACCTGTCTTTAAAAGAATCGATTTTTAATGTGGTTAAGGTCTTATCACTTTGAAAGTGTTTGAGTAGTCTATAACTTTTCCCAATACAGTTATGTCATTTCTCACTTGTGAAGTTCTACCTCAGCATAAATGCCTAAAGTAACATCTCTTAAAAAAACACACCAATTTTTTTTCTAAGAAGAAATTGTTATATAAAAGTTCAAATGTTATTGAACTTGGAATTTATTATCTATTAAAATAAAATATAGATTTCAAAAACAATGGCACAGTAAGAACATACCACCCTTTAAATTTGGGAATAATAAAAATACATTTTGTGATGAACAAACTGACAGTGAACAGAGGAGAGGGTAGAGGGAAAGACAAGGGGAAACAGGGGAAGGATGGTCAAGGAATATATATATGGGGGACTCACAGACAAAGCCAAGAGGGGGTGGGATAGATGGCGGGGGTTGGGGATGGGAGGGGTGGGGGGAGTAGTAGGGGTAAAATGGACAAAACTGTACTTGAACAACAATTAGAAAAGTAAAAAAAAATACATCTTCCTCTAACACATTTATTCATTGGTTAGCTGTTAAAATGGGTTGGTGGGAACTAAGTCTGGGTTCTTTTAAGCTGGATAATGACAACATTGATGTGAAACTCATTCAAGCTTTTCACCAGAGCTTGACACACTAGCCTCGCAGCCTCGGGGCCTCAGCCATTCTTGCTGAGATTTACTATTGTCATCTGCCATACCTGAGTGTCACTGGTGTTCCATGACACTTCTATTTTCACATAGTCATGTCGATCTACTGACAGAGACTTTTGACTCTATTGAAAAATTGGCACCATCTGTTACAAATCAAATTGACCTGCTTGATTTGGTCTGTACATGCTTGAAGTCTCACCTTATAACTTGCTTTATTTTAACATTTTATTGGGATATAATTGATGTATAATAAGCCACACATGCTTAAATATGATTTGATAAGTTATTACATGTGTATACCTATTAAACCAATACCACAATGAAGATAATAGAGCTATCATCCAAAAGATCCCTTATGTCCTTTTGAAATCCTGTCTCGTTGCCCCTTTCTCCCCATCATATTAGCAATGGGTAATCTGCTTTCTGTCATTGTTTAGAATTTTACATGCACATAATCATAAAATCTTTACTGTTTCTTATCTAGATAATTTCACTCAGAACATTTTTTGAGATTTATTTGTATTGATAAATATAACAATATTACATTTCTTTATATTTATGAGTGATATTTCATATATGACTTGATCACATTTTGTTTATTCATTAACCTGTTGAAGACTTGAACTGCTCCCAGTGTTTTTGTTATTATATATAAAGCTGCTATGAACATTCATTTTTAAGTCTTTGTAAGGATGTATACCTCTGTTTTTCTTGGATAAATAAATATGAGTGGAACTTTTGGATTATGTGGTAGATTATGTTGAACATTTGAAGAACTAGCTAGACTCAGCTGATTTCCCAAAGTGACTGCATCATTCAACATTCTCATCAGTTGTGTGTCAGGGTCTCATTTGCTCTATGCCTTTGCCAAGAGTTGGTGTTGGTGGATTCAATTTCTTTAATGTTAGACAATCTAAAGTTAAGTATATATTAATATCTTACTGTGGTTTTAATTTGCATTTCCCTAGTAACTAATGATGCTGAACATCTTTTTCCTGTGCTTATTTGCCATCTATATTGATTAGAAATGAGGCATCTGTTCAAATATTTTGCTTATTTTTAAATTTAGGTTGTTTGTATTCTTATTATTGCATTCTAAGAATTTTTAATATATTCAGGGTACAACACCTTTATGAAATTTATAATTTTCAAATACCTCCTTCCAGTTGGTGGCTTGTCTTTTCACTCTCTAAAGAGAGATTTTTCAAAAAGTAGAAGTGCTTAATTTTATTAAACATCAGTATTTTTTCAATGTATTCTCTTATAGATCTTGCATTTGGTATTGTATCTAGAAATATTTGGTTAAAAAAAAGGTTTTCTAATCTTTTTTCTTATATAAATTTTATAGTTTTAGCATTTATATTTAGATCTAAGACCATTTATTAATTAATTTTTGAATAGAGTGTGAGGTATATGTCAACTTTTTTGTGTGTATGTACATATGAATATCTAATTGTTCTAACACCATATGTAGAAAAACTGATTATTTTTATCCCCAACCTTTATAATATTGTCAAAAATTATCCAAATTAGTGTGGGTTTATTTTTGAACTCTCTATTCTATTCCATTGATCTTTGTTTATCTTTATGCCAATCACAGTGTCCTAATTGCTTTAGCTTTATAATAGATTTTAAAGTCAAGTAGTACCTATTCTCCAACATTGTTTTTTCTCAAAGTCATTTTGTCTAATCTAAGTTCTTTTTATTTCCAAATGAATGTTTGAAACACCTTATAATTATTAGCAAAATGCCTGATGGAAATTTGATTGGGATTGCATTAAATCCATAGCTCTACAGGTAAATTTGAGGGAGAATTAATATTTTCCCAATATTCTGATTCATGGACACGTTATATCTGTGTATTTACTTAATATTTTTTTTGTTTTTTCAGAAATATTTTATAGTTTTTAGAGTACAGAACTTGGACTATTTTGTCAGATTCCTATATATATCTACATGTAATATAACTTTGTTATTATATATTTATATATGATGTTTTTTCTTTTTCTCCCTCTGTTACCACCCAGTTTTAGTCAGTAACATAACACCCATCTGTCGTAGTATTTATCCTTGTAAGACAGACATGATCATGCTTCTGTCATTTGATTTGTCAGCTGCTGCATAATGACTTCTCTTTTGTTTTTGTTTTTATATTATTTCTACATTGTCACAGAAATAACTTTTACCTGTCCTCTGTGACCCTAGTTCACACATATATTTTTGTCTTTTTTTATAATTAAATAGTCATCATCTAGGTGGCTGAAGTTCATCCTGTAGAGACTTTCTCAAGAAGGACTCATAATAATAATATTCCCTAATTTCTTGCTAAAACAATTAAAAACAATTGTAGTCTTTATACTTTAAATACCAGTCATACTTTCTTCATATTTTATATTTTAATGCCATTTAAAATATTTTTCCTTCAATTTCTGATTGACTATTATTAATATATAAAAATACAACTGATTTGTGTTTGTGGGTTTTGTATCTTTTGCTAAATTCAATTGTTAATCCTGGGAGCTTTATTGAAGATTTTGTTGGATATTCTTTACAGACAATCGTGTATTCTGCAAATAAGAGCAGTTTGCTTTCTCCTTTCCAATTTCTTACATAGCTAGACTACCTAGATGGTCAGTACAGTGTTAAATAGAAGTGACAGAAGTGATGAGAATGGACATCCTTGGTTTTTTTCTTGACTTTAAGAGGCAAACATTCACTCAGTCTTGCACAACTAAGCATAATAATAACTGCAAACTCTCTTATTTTTACTTATTTTTTACTTTATTTTTCTTGTTGACATTATTACTAATGCCCCCACTTCACCTCATTTCTCAGATATAGGAAATTCCCTAATTTACTCATATCCCAATAATTATTTTGTAAGAAATGGATATGGAATTGAAAACATTTTTACATCTATTGAGGTGACCATATTTTTTATTTTCTATTTTATTAACATGGCATATTAATTTTGTTGTTTTTTTAATTGTTAGATCAACCTTCCAATATTTTAGTAAACTCCAGTCTTGATTTACTTTCATTTTTGGTTTATCATTTAAGTTGGTGAAGTTTTATTAATAATTTTTGTATCTATATTTAGAAATATATCAGATTTTATGGTTTTGTTATAAAAGTAATGCTGGTCTCATTTAATGAGTCGTGTAATACTATATTCAATGCATTCATCAATTTTCTGGGAATGTCTGGTAGAATTCCCCAATGAAGATATTTGGGACTGTTTTCTTTGTAAAAACATTTTTGACTTGAAACTTCATTCATTTACTTGATAGAGAGCTAATATTTGGATAATTTGTGCCTTTCAAGGTTGTATCTATTACATCATCACTTAAAATTGTTTATAATATTCCTTTATTTTCCTTTCAATATGTGCAGAATCTGTGATATCACCTTT
>PVJD01001130.1:75797-302000 GCA_004026545.1 Mormoops blainvillei
CCCCCCCCCCGAACCTAATCTGGCTTTAGTCATTTTTTGAGAACATATTTTATATGATTTTAATTTTTTAAAATTTGTTAAGTTGTGTTTCATGGCTCAGAATGTGACCTATCTTTGTGGATATTCCATATGACCTTGAGAAGAATGTTCATTCTGCTGTTCTTGAGTGCAGTATTATGTGAATATCTATTAGATCATAATGGTGATGCTGGTGTTGAGTTCCTCTTTATATGTTTTCTGTCATGTGGCTCTATCAGTTGAAGATAGAAAGTTATTGAAGTTACCAGCTGTAATGTTGGATTTCTCTATTTCTTCTTGCAATTTTATCAGTTTTCACATCACATATTTAAGATCACTTTTTTAAGCACACACTTTTAGGATCACTATGTGTTCCTGGAAGACTGAAATTTTATCATGTAATTACCTTCTTTGTTCCTGCTCATTTCCTTTGCATTGAAGTCTAATTTATCTGATATTAACACTGTTACTTTTGTTTTTCAAAAATTAATGTTTGCACAGTATGTCTTTTTCCATTTTTGCACATTTAACCAACTTGTGTTATATCCTTATGTTTGAAATGAGTTTTCTAAAGACAATATATAGTGGATCATTTTAAAAAATTTATTGTAAAAATATTTTAATTGGTTTATTTAGGTCATTTTCACTTAAAATAATTATCTATGTACTGGGGATTATGTCACCATTTTATTAGTTTTTTCTGTTTCATTTGTTCCACTGAAACACTTTAGTGATTATTTATTGAAATCTTTTTCAGGTAATTCCAACACCACCATCATTTTGGTGTTGGTATCTGTTGATTGCCTTCCATTATTCAAATTCAATTTTCCTATTTTTTTAATTGTGATCAGTGAGTAGTTTCAGTTGTATTCTGTTCAGGGTATTATTTATGAGAGTATACATTTTATTTAAATATTCCATTTTAGCAGATGGTCACCTTGCTCATGATTATACACAAGACCTGGCCTACACTTGTGGGTTGTAGTTCTAACAATGATTGAGTCCCCAGAGCACTCGCAGAGCTGGTCTGGTTGGCCTCACTTGCATGATGATGGGAGGTTGTGCAGAGGATGTGGGTGCTACTCTAAATTGTGGTGAGTTCTTAAAATTTTAATGTGTTGATTCTAGGCAACGTCACTTGTATACAGTCACAGATCTGCCCAACACTTCCTTTGGAGGTTGAAAAAATCACTTTCTCTAATTCCTCCTTTTCTGAGATCTTACCTCCAATGACTCATTGGTATGATGTTTGGTGTACATTTCCATCCCTGGAACTCATTGAGTAATTTTATATTTCCAGGATGAAAGTTAGTTCCAGAAGAGGGAGGTACTGGAATTTAAAAAGCTATTAAAGAATACACAAGTATTACTTTATCATGGTTTAAAATTATGCATCCATTTAGTTGTATAGCACTCATTTTATAAACCATATGTACATTAGAAAGCCTGCAGGCTAGAATCTATCATCCATCTGGATGTGATTGCTAGGTTATTATATAGAAAGTTGTTAAAATTTGGAGATACATGACTACTAAAAGTATATAAATAAATATTGTTTTTAAATGTCATCAGTGTTCTTGTTTTCACTCAATATTTCCTATTTCAATTAACAAAATTCTATTAATCTATTTTTAGGACATCTAGAGATATGAATTTAGTCAAAACTCTATCTTTAAGAACACAGGTGTTATACAAAGAACATCTGCTGAGCCAGATGTTGTCACCATTTAAGTTCAAGTTGTTGCCAAGAAACATAGTCCTCCAATCATTTTATTGTTCACTTGGGGAGAATAATATGGGAAGGAGTACCAAGGCTAGATGTGATTATTACTGTGAAGAGTACCCTGGTGGGCTCAAGTGGGCTGTCATATTGTTTCTAATCCAGCGGTCTGCATAGCCACCAAGACATGGAGGGGAGCTGAGAGATATAAGATATACTGAATAGCAATCTTAACAGTGGTGGTGGAATATTGCGCTTTAGTACAGGAGATTGTGAACTCTGCATTGAAACCTGCTCTCTGTGTAGTCATCTCACCAAAACAAAGTACCTGTTATGCACCGGTCTCAAGAGATAGAGCCAGGCGGCTGACCTCAGCAGTAAAAATGAATTGCAGGTTGAGTATGAACCTCAGTTAATTTTGACAGTCTAAAGAATCATCCACATTATCTAGGTCAGCTGTCTACATTTGCTTTTCTGTTTATGATTGCTAAACTCTTTCTATAAACAGAAGAAAAAATTTGAGATATAACAGTGGTTTGCTTTGGTTGTAAAGATTAAATAGATGTTCAAATATCAATGGGAATTACCTCCAATTATTCAGTAAAAGAATGAAGTCATAATTTTATTCCTCTTGTACTTTGTCTCACAAATACATCTCTAAGTAGAAGCAAGCCATAATTAGTTTTTATTCTGTGTACGTTTGCCCCAGGCAATTACAAACCTCTAAATCGACCTGTCCATCTGGAAAGGAAAAAGCTGAACTGGATGTTAAACATGTTATGCTGGACTTTTCAATTGTGATACAAGCAAGATTCCGCCATGGAGAAGAAAAAGAAAAACACTTTTAAAAAATATTTTTGCATCAGGACAGGTAGGAAAGAAACCACATGATAAAATGACCTGTTTGCCAATGATTTTGCAGAAATACTCTTCAGTTACTCTATCTGAGAAAGGGAGGTGAGACTACCTACCTCAAAGAGCTGTTGTGAGGCTCAGATGAGATGCTTTATGTGAAAACTTTCTGTAAGCTTTGTACAAATGTGAAGTGTTATTATTATTATTATAGTATTCTTGTTGTTATTATTATTATTAACAATCTTTTGTGGGTAAACAGTAGGAGAGCAAAAAGTATGAATGGGCCAGAGCTGAGATGTCTGAGTCTTAACAAAATGGGCTTTTTGGAAGGAAGTCGGAAAAAGGCTTTGAATTTAGTTCTTAGTTTTTAGACTGGAGTCCAAAGTTCCTGGTTCTTCCAGGCCTCACCAGTTCTGGAGAAGGAAAGAGTCAGCAGGTTCTGTACCCTCAAATATGCTGGGCTGCGTTATTTGTCTATGAATGGCAATATGTAAATAAATGAGTGTTAACACCTAAAAAAAAGTGTTTAAGTGGCTATATATGAAGTTAAGTGCCCCTCTATCTAAGACACAGGAAATGCCTTTCACATTCCTGAGGCTCTGCCTCTAGGACACCCCAGGAGAACAGTTTCTCAGGCAGGAGATCAGCATCTCTGGAAAAGTTAGAAATGCAGCAGTAATACTGAATACTGTTGCTCAGATGTTATATAAAAAGAGACTAGTTGACTTGTGTGGGATTTCAGTTGAGGCAGAGAGCAACTTTGCTTAGTATTAGTATTGAATTGTTAAAAAATTAAAACAATAACAAATTTTGATGAAAGTTGATATATTGCAATTTCTTTTCTTTGAAGAGATCAGTGCCACCAAGGAGACCTTACTTAATTCCTTGGGGATGCAGAGATGTCTTTACTCCTCTCCATTGACAAGAATTGAGACTTTACCACAATCCGCCAGTCAACCCTTCTGATGATCATGTCTCCTTCCCTCTCCCCTCTGTTCCCCTTGAAGTCATCAGATCACCCTCAGTCCACTTCAGCACATAACAAATTCAGAACTACCACTTGGCTGAGGTCAGATTGGGAAAATCTTTAGATGCTACACTTAGCAGTTTGGAATATACTTTTATGTGAAGGGGAGCAGAAAAGATTTTTGACAAAGGCATAAGTAGGAAAAGTACATCATCAAATTTAACTTCTTCCTATTCTTTTTATAAAAAAATCTGCCACAGATATTTTAGCAGTTTTCCAAACTGGATTTTAGAACCTTGGCAAAGAGTGTAAATGATGGGCCATGTGAGGTGGGAAGACTGTCTGTAAGAACTGGTCATTTTGGGGAAGAATGGGAAGGGAGATAGAGGAAGAGCCAGAGAACACTAGAAGACTGTGCCTCACTGTCATTGTCACTACTGGTGAAACAAAAACCACAGGAATCAGAAGGAGGAGTTTCTGTGTGCTATTCACTTCATTGCCTCCTATGACCAGCACAGAGGTTGGTTCTTCAGGTAAAAAGACCTGGGCATCAGGGAAAGATGTAGCCTCAGCTTGTGAATGGCAGGGTTTGAATACTGCAGTGATATGTTAAGATACTAAGAAACACTCCTCCACATGAGTTTGGGATCGGCCTGGGCAGGTTTTGAAGCAATGTTGATGCACTTGTGCAAAAAAGTAGGTCAATCACAGAATTTTTCCATAGCCAAAGAAACCTCTCTATATATTCGAACAAGAGACAAAGAATATGGGAAGACTGGGTACAGAGTACCTTTTCTGTTAATCAGCTCTTTAACTATTCTACTTGAAACTGATATTTTGGAGAAGTGTCTCTTTTATCTGTGTTTCAAGTTCCCTAATTCAAGCCCAAAACACATGATTTTAAAAGTACAGGGCACCAGTTCTGAATTACACATTTTTATTGGGTTCATTTTAATGACAGTCTTTTTTTTTTTTTGTAAAGACTGGGAACTAGATGTAGTGACCCCGAATGACTTCTCACCACCCATGGAGAAGATAATACAGGAAAAATTTAAATATATTTTACAATAAAAATGCCTGAGAGACTTTGAGCAAAATCAGAGCATTAGTGGACATTTTAATACAGAGTTTAGTTTTATCATTTGTTTTATCTTATTAAATGTGAGGAACATGAAAAATTTGACATTTGGTTTAAAAAAATCTAGTTCAATCAGATGAAGCATGCAGGAGAGAGATGAAATTAAAAAAAAAAAGTAAAGTTGCTGACATTCTGGAGGTGTGGGATTCAAAATATAAGTGGTGGAAGAATCAGGGAAAGAGTGCTTGTTCCAAATACTATGAATTTGTGTTGAGACATTCAGCCTGAAGAAGCCTGGGGAAACATAGGAAACACTTTACTTTTAGTGGTAATTTTGTCTTTCTTTTGCTTACTTCCCAGAGAGTAGATGTTGGAGTTACAGAAGACTATTGGTTAAATATAAGATAATTGCAGTACTTTAAACATTTTCAACTGAAGACTAAATGAAATTATGGAATGCAAAAAGCCTAACAGTATGTTTTGCATATTGTATGCACCCAAGTAATCTTAATTTCTTTCTTAATATAGTCTGATGAAAGATTAAGATTTTAGATTTAAGGTTGAAGTTAAAAGAGAATATTTTCTCTCCAAATACAGATGTTAAGCGTGATTTGTGTCTGGTCTTGACAGCCTTGAAATCTACTAATGTTTTTTATTCTCATTTTGCCAAAGGAGGAAATACAGTTTTGGTAACATTTTAGGTATTTAGAATGGCAGCTAAGGGTCTTGTTAGATGGCCAGCTCCATAAATCCTTGTCTCTAATAGTAAACTATCAAACAAGAAATGGTAGATTCATTGAAAATGATGGATTTAGTGCTGCTTTTCAGTGTAAGTGGTCTCTCAAGGCAAAGCTCAGCTAACAGGGCCTTTGCTCTGACTTTCAAGACCATAGTATTTAATGTTCAGAACTCAAGTAGTCACATATATTATATATTTTATGCCACTCATAGAACTAGTGAATCCTTGTCTTGATTATAATGATATAGTTGGGTTTTAGAATCAGGTTGTCTGCATCAGATCATAGCTTTAACAAATAAGTATGTGTCTTTAGACAAGTGCCTCAAACTCTATGTATTTCAGTTTCCTTTGTGGTTGAATGGAGAGAATAGCACAGAGCTATTTGGTGATTAAATGAGAGATAAATGAGATAGTAGTCTCTGCATATTGTAAATGCTCATTAAATATAGGCTAGACATGTTCTTTCTATTCTGATACCTCAATTATTTCCTAACTGAATTAATTTTCATCCTTTTTTCTTTTCAAAATTGTATTTTAATTTTATTGAACTAACTTATAAAGAAATGGTTTCCAATTAGAAACACAACATGTTGCATACGTTGCTACTTAGAAATACAACATGCCCTTACAAACATGCTCAGTCCAAACTATGATACCATATTAAGGAGCCTAGAGCTTATTAGAGGATAAACCTGGAAATGCATAAACAAGGGTGAAAATCAAGTGAAGATCCCATTTTCCTTTTGTGATGAATGAACAAGAAGAAAAATACTTTTATTTTTTTATTTTAAAAATAGAAATAATTAACTTTGAAATTTCTGACTCATTATCTTAAAATAATAATTTTAATAATTTAATATGATTTTTCCTTCATATAGGCAAAAACTTGAGTATTCATAGTAATATTTTGTGATGAAGATAAAAATTAATTGAGCATGTTTGGGAAACCTTCTATCTATTTAGCTATCTATCTATCCATCTCATTTATCACCTTTAGTGATGTTTGAATTTCAATAAAAATATGTAAATATTTATATGATTTTTATATAAAATACTACTGTTACCAAATTCTTAACTTTTTAGTTATTGTTTATTTCTTAATTAACCTACACTAAAATTGCATGAACTTATTGAATAAAGAGAATGTCTTTATATTTGAAAAATTAGTAACTATTTTTGTAGATTAATGTTTCCTAATAGATCTTCTTCATAAGTATACAGAAACAAAATAAAACATAGATGACCACTTCTGGAAATGCTCAGAGACATGAAGGAAAGTTAGATTCTTAATTGCTAAACTTCACTGAGCTCCTGGTCCACTTATGAGCTAAGTATGAAAAATCTACAAACCTATTTAACCAAAGGAACTTCGTGTATGAAGCCTTTTGTGGGACTGACTTTGTAAGAAAATGGTTGTCAAATGTTCACAACCATCATGACCTCATATTTTATTTTATTTTTTAAAAAATTTGATTGATTTGAGAGAGAGAGAGAGAAGGAGAGAAAGAAAGATTTTTTTCTTCTACTCTTTTATGCATTCATTGGTTGATTCTTGTATGTGCCCTGAACAGGGATCACACCAACTCCTTGATGTATGGGGAAGATGTTCTAACCGACTGAGCTATATGGATCAGCCTCATAGCCTAGTATTTTAAAGTATTGACTGTAGCACTGCTGCTCTGCTCTTAGATATCAGTCTATGACTTTTGTCACATGGTTTTCTCATTTGTCAAATTAGGAGCTTAGGGAGATGAATTCTAAGATTTCTACATCCCTTGTGTCATGGATCGTCTGTAATTATATAACTTTACGTTATACAACATTATGGTAAAATCAAGCTGATGAGTTAAGAATGAATAGCTTTTTTTTTTTTCCTGGTAAATTCCATTTGACAAGAAAAATCATGGAGGTTGCAATTGTTTAATTCAATTTAAACTAGTAAAATTTTGGCTTCCCTGAAAGACAAGGACATCCTTCTTATAAGATGTGCCTTTCACTGAGATTTTTCTCAATATGGATGCTAATTAAGCATTTGATACTTTTTGAAATATTACAGTCTTTATATTTGGTGTCCACATTACTGACTCTGGAATGGAGTTAGCCTTTTATTCTTGTACCTCCTAGATTGGATATATTATTGTGCCCTAATACTCCCAACTAATAGGTTATGTGAAGATCAACAGAAAATTGTAGTAGAAAGAGCATTCACTAGGTCAAAGTGTTACCAAATATCATTAACTTAATTTCCTTGAGTCTTATAAGTCATCATTGTAAAATGAGAGGTAATCTCTATCTTTTTGATCCTACAGTAGGGTGACACTACATTTTATCATCCTTATCAGGACACTTTTAAAAATTGAAATGAAACACTAATAATAATTATACCAAGTTAGCAGGTAACCAAGTCTGTTATGGGCAAACTGTTATGGGTTACTCTTCCTAACAAGCAGGTTTAAATTAGGATTGAAAATTCAGTCATTGTACAAATACAGGGCACTATGAAATCTTGTAATACAAATGTGATTTAATGAAGAGATGGGGAGATAGTTGGGTTATTTCCAACTTACAAATGGAGAAATGGGGTTATGGTTGTTATTAATTTCAGAGACTTGTCCTAGTGAGGATGAGAAGTTGCAGGATTGCTAATTATTAGATTAATCCTCTGAGTGCTTTAATACTGGTTAATTACTAGAGATAATTCCCTGCATGGCAAAGGAATACAAATGTTATTCCAAATAGTAGAAGGGAATTTGTTTCTGGCTTTTGCACTATAACTGAGCTGACAAATTATGTGTTCAGTATTTTTCAGGGTCTTTTTTCAGATTCAGATATATATTTAAATTTACAGATAGGTTCCTGTGTCTGGAACCATTTAGATATTTGTTATTCTACCTTTTATTATTTTACAAGAAAACATTTCATCCATTAATAGCTTCTGTTGGCTATGTATATGTCTACAAAAGAAATATCTACATTTAAACATTCAAAAAAAGCATTGTCATCTTTACAATTTAAACTGTTCATAGTCTTTACTGAATTACAAGGAAAGAGGGAGGCACACCTGAATTATTATGAAAGATAAAACTTTTAATGTTTGGTTTCTCACATTATATCCATAGCATTCCAACAATAAGATATGTAAAGTCAATCTTATATAAACCTCCCTATGCTGTTTGACAGTATTAAAATGGCATTCTGGACACATGCAGTTTTGGTGCTCATGTTTACTTAAGTGTCATCTAAACAAAGACTATTTATTTTGTGGAACTGAGAATTTGTGAACACAGATCAGTGCTGAGATCATGAAATCCATTTCGGCATTGTTTACCAATCTAAACAAAGTAATTCTCTCACAAATCTTATTAGTCTAGATATGAGCCTCAGACCTGGTAACAAGGTGCCTGTGATTAATTTATAGGGCTACTCAGTTCTCTTTCCTTTTAACAATTTGGTTATCATGTAACTGTATTCAAGGGCTGAGCATTTTATCTGATTTATAGACACATTTGATACATTTCACTGATGTAAGTTTTAGCATATTTAATAAATTTTATTATTGATGTATAAATTTCATAGGTAACTAAGACTGTATCCTCTATCTAGGTCATCTTGTAAACAGTTTATATCAAATTTTAATGTTTTATTTAAATGCATTCAGAATGTGGAATGATAGGTTTGAAATGAGCTGCAGGGAGTTCAGGCTGCATGCTTATTTTGGGGAGGGCTTGGTCTCCCAAGTCTAATATATTCATGCACACAGAACCCCCACCCCCTTTAGAAGCCTATATTTTAAATAGGCCTAAATATATGGTGGACCATTTTCCCCTCTAAAACAAAAGTCATTAACAGGAAAATATTTAAAAGATTTAGAGTTTTTTTCCTCATGGCACCTGTTACTATAGGTTCCTGCTCCAACGTTTTGAACTTGTCTTGCTTTAATATCAAATTTACTTTCCTGGCACATATTCTAGATGCAAGAAAGATAATATTTAAAAATAATGCTTACTTTTATGCTTTTTTTAAATCAGTGTATGAAATTTAATGGCCACTAAGTGTGATAGACATCCAGATAATAGGAAGGAGCTGGGTAAGAATTACATAAGTTACATGAAAAATCTAGAAAGAAATGACACAGATTTCATGAAGAATTTAGAAAAAAATGACACATTGCATGAAGGATCTAGAAAAATGACAGAGGAAAATGTCACAAACAAGAAGGGCAGTTAACATAATTTTAAACCCCAATGGACAGAGTAGGCTGTCATAAAAATAGATAACTATGTGTGTTATGGAATAGACACAGAAGCTTAGTGTCCTGGAAGCCTCTAGAAAAAATAAGAATTAAAACATTTTGGTCAAGATACCACCACAGTCTTTCTAAATTTAAGCGAGTGAGTGCCTTTTAGAAGAATGCCTACCTGCACTACCTTTGACTGTTGAAACTATCAAAGAAGACAAACAACCCTATATTCTGATCTTATATTTCTCAGGAAAACATGTTCATTCTTTGTTTTCTCAAGATACAACTTATTTAACAAAATTATTCAGATTCTCTCATTATGCATTATCAAATTGGAATTCTTGTACAGAGTCTCTAGAATAAGTTTAGATAGCCTATATCCCTTTTCTCAGTTCAGGTATTTTCATAAAATGTGATTTCTAAGGTGCCGGGCAGCTTGGACACACAGGCAGACTGAATTTCTAATTCCCTCGATACACAAATCGGTTTCAGCAGCACTTTGTCCCTACAAATCATGTGTTAGGGAAGACACTAAGATTCTTTGTGCTATTGGTTTGTGTACTTCTAAGGTTGTTTTCCTCTCTCTTGTTAGAACCTGTAGCAATATGCAATTATGTTATCTTGAAGAGCAGGAAAGGAAAATTAAAGAAACTAAATACCAGTGCATGTGTAGAGGATAATTTATATGCTCATGACTGGATTCCTGGACCTTGCGTCTGGAAATCACTAAAGCAAAGGACAGGAGTATCATAGAGAAAACAAATATTTTCAAATATCTTTGATAAAGCTGTTGATACAGAAGATGAATAGAATTTGTTTTATATATCCTCTTTCTAAAATTCAATGCCGGTTTTCTCTTTGGGTTAATTCAATTATGAATGAGTAATTCTAGGCTGAATATCATATAATTGATATTAAGTAAGTTTAGAAAATGTTGCTAATAGAGCAAATAATTGCTTGAGCTCCTATAACATGCCAAATGTTTTATATATTACTTTATGGTATCTGGAGGAAAAGGACTATTATCATCTTTACTTTTTAGATAAGAACAACTTCCCAGTTTAGAGCTATTATGAGGCAGAATTGAAGTTCAGGGGTGAAGGGATTGAGAAAAAAAGAAAAGGAACTGATTGACATGGACAATGGTGGGATGATTGCTGGGGGGGTGGGAAATAAGGGGACTAAATGGTAATGGGAAAAATGCAATATAAAATTTAAGAGAAAGAAAGAAGACGGGCGATGGGATTGGTCAAAGAACATATATGAAAGACCCATGGACATGAACAATGGGGCATGGATTGACTATGGAAGTGGGAAGTGAACTGAGTTAAGGGGAAAGCGGGGGGTGGTAATAATTGGAAAAACTGTAAAATATTTAAAAATTTCCTTCCCTACCTCCCCCTCAATAGAGCATACTTTTGGTTTATGCCAAAGGCTGTGTTCCCTGCTTTGTAAACCATATATAAACAAAACTATTTGTTTTTTAGAAGGGCCTTTTGGTGGTGTTGTTGTTGTTGTTGTTGTTGACATATGTGTCTAGAGATTGAAAATTTTTCTCTTTATTCATTTTTTTTAACTTTATTTTTATTGTTGACACTATTACAGACGTCCCAATTTCCCCTCCCTTTGCCTACCTTCACCCAGTTCCCAGCTCCCTTCCCTCTGGCCATCACTAAGCTGTTGTCTGTGTCTATGGGTCATGCATATATGTTCTTTGGATAATCCATTCATTTTATTTCATGTTTTTATAGCAGTTTGACTGTCAAAAAAACAAATAAGGAAAGACAGAAAGAAAGAAAGAAAGAAAGAAAGAAAGAAAGAAAGAAAGAAAGAAAGAAAGAAAGAAGAAAAACAGGCAGAGATGAGATTGATTTAAGCCCATAATAATTGATTTTACTGTTCTATACATTATCTTTTGTATAATAACTTAAAAATGAAATAAATATTTCTCAATAACTCTTTCAACATACTCTATGGTCATAAGGGTCACTACAGTAAAATAAAATATATTGTATTTCCATACAGGTGTCCTGTTAGCTGAGGAAGACTGGTGGCCTCAGTTGAGTGTGTGAACTGGACCACAAGAAAGAACAGGAGAGAATAAGATGCAGAGGTCCTCACTGAGCCCCTTTTTCTATCTGAGGCTTTTTACTCTCAGTGAAGGTTTCTGACTTCTCAGTGGAGATCACAGGAAAGCTGGGAAAAAAAGCTAGAAAATAAATTGAGTTAAAAAGTGGAGAAACTCAGCCTGAGAAACATAGTTACATTCATTACTCTTACTGCTTTTCAATTATGTTTCAATTCCAAAAGTAGTAGAAAAAGTTCATTTTACAATTTGAAACAATGCAAATATTTTAAAGAAATTTGTAATAGGTGTTCCACCAACCCTTAGTCATACACATATATGATGTTTGTTCCTTTTTTTGAAAATATGATGATTTTGTTGACTCTTATTTTTCTTATTTAATATATATCATGGTCACCTTTTCAATTAAGATATATTTCTAACTAATTCCTTTATAATCAACTGCATTAGTACTCTCATTATGATTATAACATAATGAATATAACATAATATGTACTAGATATAAATATATAAAATTACATTTTCATTTATTATTAAATTATAATGTTTGCGTTGATTTTATTTGTTTCAGTAGTTCCTTAAGTTTGAAGATAACAAACCAGAGCTGGTGAGATTTGGCCATGAGCCAGCCCTTGGAGAGTAAACTAACATAAAAATAGTTTGATGACAATAGTGAATAAAACCTGAATGTGGAACCACGACAACAACAACAACAAAATCCAAGAAAGAATGAAACAGTATAAAATAAAATGGAGGAGTTATGTGCATTTCTGAAGGTTGAATATGATTTCAAAAGAAAAAATAGTAATCATATGATAAAATATTAATCATTGGTGGTGTTATTTTCACTTCTGAATTAAAGAGTGAATTTGGAAGGCTCACAACAGAACTAAATGAATTTACATCTAAAGTCTTCTGCAGTTTAATAGAAATACAGTATGTACACCTTATTTCACAGAACATTCCCAAAAGATTTTATGCACCTTGACCACAAGTTTGACTTCAGTGTCATTTCAAAGTATCTTCAGATATTAGTGAAGTAGGTGGCAGGTTGAGAGAAATAAAAGGTCAAGGAAAATAAAAAGTTAACCAAATATTTAGCATGATATAGTTGTTTTCCCCCTTAGATCAACCATTAAGGGTCAAGATGTTCGGGGATGAGTGAGAATGATCCAGCTCACATTTCCTACTCTATCTCTTATTGCAGGACAAGGCAAACAAGGCCCTGAGCATGTGGAGGCTGCTTGTTTGGAAAACATTTGAAATATTTTTAAGTTGTAAACCCAAACATAGCAGTGAAGTCAGTCCACCTTGTTCCTGGCTTCACTTTTGCCAAGGGCTCTCAAATAAACAAGTATTTCTCCCTTGGAGCAGAGCTCTGAAGCCAGATTGTCCATGGCAAGTGTTACTGAATGATAATTTAAGAGTAAACAAGACTATCACAATTTATCATTTCAACTTGAATAGTTTAAAATATAATATTCAGATAGTAATGTTACCATAAACATGTCTGAAAGGGCCTCAGGCTTCATCAACAGCCAAGGTGAGGTTAATATTTATCTAGCTACTTGGATCTCCTAGTTTTGTTTTGATCTGAGTGACATTAAAGTCCACAATACTTTTAAAAGGTGGCTGATACATTCATAAATCACTAGCATGATTAAACAATACAGCTACAGAAAACTCATTACTTTTAATTTCTTTTAAACCCAATTTATCACCAAGTTAAGGAAACAGACTGAGTTGGGAGTATAGATTCTAACCCAATTGATCAGGGTATAACTATAGAACTTCCCTATCTGGAAGCTTTTAGTCCATGTGATTGCTTAAGTTTTAGTTAATTTTTAAAACACAAAATTCTATTCCTCAGTCATACAAGCCACAGTCAAGCATTTAGTAGCCATATGGGGCTAATGGTTTCCATATTGAACAGCTCAGACACAGACTCTCCTTCAAATTAAGAAAATATTATTAGGCAGCATAGTACATACTTACAGGAAGTAAATTTTTTTATTCCATTAATTTAACTATGTGCTTATATTATGTTTTCATATGTCTGAAATGAAAGATGTAGCTTTTATCATATGTATTCAGTTAGGCTATATAGAAACGAGAAGTGTCACCTTGGAGGATATTGCCAATGATTGACATTATGATTGTGAGAATTTTATTAATGTGCCATTCTACATCTGATTGAATATGTTTGTCTGGAATAGGTTATACAGAAGTTGATTAATTTGGAGGGAATACTGCTCATTAGGTGACTCAATCTACAAATGTGGATGTAATTTTTCTCATTTTTTAAAAATGGCTTTCTTGAGAAATACAGAAATTTTTTCTACTAGTTCAATAAAAAAATAACATTCTAAACCTAAAAGATAGAAATGTATGCATGATATAAAATGTGAATGGATATCATATAGAAACCAGTTGGGCTTGACCCCTATCATAAAAAAAGCACTATCAAATCTTAACCTTAGGAATGTATACTTGCGAAGTTAGTTATACAATGTTTTGGTTTTAAATATTTTGGATTATTCATTTCTGTTTATGCTTATTGTTAATCATTCATTTATTTATAAAATATTTTAAAGATCTATGTAAGTATATATGACAATATCTGATCATAAAACCTGATACTATAAGGAGATTTTTTAAATTAAAACTATTTTATGTATTCAGAATATATTACTCTATAAATGTGTGTGACAAACTGTAAAATAGCCTCTGTGCTGAAGAAAACTTAGAAATTCCACAAATGAAAAATAAAAATAATCACTTAGTATCCTTCAGATAATCACTGTTTCTTTTTTGATATACAGCCTTACAGACATTTAGCACATATTAATAACAATACATAAATTAAATAATACACATATACTACTATATATTTTATATATATAAGTATTCTTACAAACCAATATAAAAAACAATCAGATCACATTTCATTTTTATTACTTACTCATTTTGTCATCATATTTCTTGTGTGATATATTTTCTCAATTTTTTTATGCTTTTTTCCTGGAGGTCTGTCCAGGAAAGTCCATCCATTGTTAATATATTGAGAATGGTTTACACAACATTGATGTAACCTAGCAGCCAAGGAGAATGGACTGGAATGCACATGCATGAACAATGATGACCTCACTGTACTAGTCAGTTGGGGCTGTAGAAGCTGTTGAGTGAGCATGTGTATGGTACAGCTATTACATTCTAAAGGACTGAATGAGTACAGCAAAGAATATGGATTAAGTTTTGGATTGAGCTTGAATATTCCTCCTTGGAAACTAGTTGAATGATTCAGAAGGCCTCAGCTATGGGCAACTGGTGATTGGCAGCTTCATCACAACAATGTGCCCACTCATGCATCACATCATGTTTCTTTGTGAAACATCTAATCACTCAGGTGATTCAACACCCCCACAGCCCAGGTTTGGCACCCTGCAGCTTCTGGCTTTTTCCAAAACTAAAATTGCCTTTGAAAGGAAAGAGATTTCAGATTGTTGATGAGATTCGGGAAAATACAATGGGGCAGCTGATGGCGATTGGGAGAACTGTGTGAGGTCCCAAAATGCCTACTTTGAAGGGGACTGAGGCATCATTGTTCCATGTACAATGTTTCTTCTGTCTTGTGTCTTCTTCAATAAATGTGTCCATTTTTCCTATTACATGGTTGCATGCTATCCAGACAGACCTCGGTATGTCCTTGATGATAACCTTTAAAATAGATATGTGTTCTTTCATTGTATGGTGTGGAGGAGAAAAACAACCCATGACATAATTTGACTCCTTTAGTAAAGTGTACCAATATGAGAACAGCTACAAGATGAGTGTTCCAGAGAAATTAAAAGTTTAAAAATCTTACAGGACTCATTGGTGATCAAGTGGTAATAGTCATGGGACAGGATATGGGGCTTGTGGTCATAGCAGGTCTGCCACTGGTTGTTCAATTTGGGTTTAACAAGAGAGGTGGGAAAAACAATTGGTGAGTAAGGTCTTATAAGGACCAGAGTGGAAAATTTTTAGTCCTCAGGGTCTTTCACAATGTAAATAACATAATTCACTTAATCAAAACAGTAATAAAGTCACTACTGTGAATGTTATTTTTCTCATTTAAAAAATTAAAACCAAAGTGTAGATGAATTTATCTAGCTGAAACTTTCTGCCCTCTACAGATTTCATGAGGCTTTATTTATAAAAATAAATATTCATAAGAATGGGACTTGGTCAAACAGGTATGTCGTTTTCTAATGCATTAGCTGCAAACTTTTTTTTTTTTGTACTGATGGTGGTAACAACTTTGTTATTACTTATGGTTGCTTAAACTAATTATTTGATCATCTGTGGTTTTCACATACCTCTGAACTCTATATTTGTACTATTGCTGGTATATGCAAGGTCCTGTGTAGGTAGTAGACTTATTGTATTAATCGCCCCCATTTTTCATACCTTGTTGTTTCTGTGCTACTTGCTAGTGTCTTCTTATCACCGTCCTCACCATCACACATGTTCAATATTGAACATGTGCATCAGTCAATATTGAAGTCCACAATTTTGAAACAGATTGAAGAAACATACATTTTTTATTTTGCTTCCCTCCCTCTAATTTCCATGGGAAATGTCTGGGCTAGTCCGTTAGAATAATATGATGGATGCATGGAGGAGGTTGTAATGACATATTTGAGGCCATTTTAGACCAGGCATCACCCAGTTGACTCACTCGTTGATGAAAGGCCCAACAACAAGCCTGGCTGAGATCAGTTAAGCCAGGCCCATGTCAGCAGAAAGGCCCAGCTGACCCATAGATTCATATATGTAAAGGAAAATTTATTTCTACATGCTATGATATTTTGTGGCTGTTTATTATGCACCATTATTAAGGGAATAGACAATTTATGCACTGACCAAATTAATAACAGAGAAAACCAATCAATGTACACTGTAGTTTCATTTTAATAGACATTCTATATGTTTCCCCAAATCCCTCCTCTCATATAGTACAGGGTGGTATTCTTTCTCTATGAAGAGTAATAATGGATACAACATTTCTCTGCAGATATTTCTATTCTCATAGAAAATATCCTGAATATAATTCAAAATCTTAGTAAAAATATTAACATCTCGTATATAAATTTGGAGTCCTCTTTTCAAAAGTACTCATTAGAAATTCTGCTTTTTAAAAAAAAATTAATTTATATTTGGTATTTTAGTTTTACTTGGCAGAATTAGTAATAATTTTATATATTTCTTTATATATAATATCATAAAAATATGTATATGCTAATGGTAGTTACAATGCCTATCTTTCTTTCATTTCTCAAACTCCTCCAAGTAATTATAAGTTCTAACTACATATGAGTTTTTTGTTTCTTTTCTTGAACTCCTCCAAATAATTATGGATTCTATCTATATATGCTCTCTTACTTGAATTTTGCATGCAATTCAAATGGTCTACCAAAAAAGTCACCTTCCTAATTCAAACTGATCCTATTATTAATATTTTCTGCCTTAGTGAATGGAAGCTCTAACCACCCTCTCATCTAAAATGAAAACTCAGAAATCATTCAAACCCCACCTCTCCCTTCATCTCCACTCACAATTATGGAGCCCTGTGCATTCAATCCACTGTCTTCTTTATGTCTCTTCTTTATATGTGACTCTACCTTAAATTTTCCCTGATGATCCTCACTTAAATTATTTAAAGAGCCTTTATCTATTTCTCTTTCTGTAGTCTTGAAGCTTTTTAAATAACCTTTAAAGTTGCCAGAATTCTTTCATATATATATATATATGAAAATATTCTCTCTCTTTCTCTCTCTATATATATCTATACATATATTTATATATAGAGAGAGAGAGAGCATGCTATTCCACACTTAAAATTTCTCTGTGACTTTCAAATACCTGAAGTATAAAAGTCAAAATTGTATATTGACATAAAATACTAGTCAATTGAATAACACGACAGACTAAAAATGCATGTGTGTGACCACTTCTTTCTATTTCTCCGCACAAAATCCCAGGGGGAAATACAGAAGCTTGTGTGCGCATATGTGTGTGTGTGAGGGGGAGAGAGAAATTAAGACAGAGACAGGAGCAGAGTCATAAGTATGCTCAGAAGCCAGAAAGGCTGCTACATGAAATTATATGGACTTTCTGGAGTTGGATGGAAGACAGTTTTAGACACATAGAATAAAAATTCCAGTGGAAACCAGAGTATCAAATCTGCAGCAGAAATGCCACAAATGATGATTCCAGGACAGCTCTATTTCTGATGGAATAAACATTAGGTGTAACAGGGACCCATAAGCGAACACAAGAGGGATTAATCAGAACACTGCTTAAAGAGAAGCTGGGTCAATGTTTCCGATGCTTATGCTTTTAATAAAAAGATACTTCTGAAAATAACAAGAGTAATGGGATTTTCAAAATAGAATTTCTATGTAGCATTAAAAGATATAGTATTGATCAGTTGGAGTCCATGTTAGTAATAAAACAGAGCACTGCAGCTATATCTAAATATAACCTAATGCAATATAGACCAAGTGTAGTTCATTTTCTCTAGATGAGCTCTGATGCAGTTGATCTAATTTTGTAGTTGGGTGACAAAGTCAAAATAACTGGATCTAATGTTTGGAACATCAATTCACTTTGGCTGTTTAATACTGAGCTTAACCTCTGCAGCTATGAACTGAACAAATAAACTGACAAAAGGCAAACTTTTGTGTCAGAAATAAACAAACAAACAAACAAAAATCCCCTCCAATAGGTAAGTAGATGCAGACTAAACATTTGAAACCTTTTTCTGCACGTTGCTGAAAAAAGTTGGATCCCTCCGCCAATTTGAAATGCTCCTATTCGGTAACATAACTTTTTTGAGTGGCTGTTAAGCTATTGTCAGAATTTCATTGTTTAATCATTCCTAGATTCTGTAACTATCACCCCTGGTGTGTGGGTGGGACACACACAGGCACGCACGTGCACACACACACAGAGCTAACCAGACTCATTTTCTATTTCTTGTAGCCCATTATCTTAGTATTCTGATCTTAGGAAAAACATTTCACCAATATGAAACTATGAATGGATCAAATAGACCGACTCATTCTTGGAAGCAGAAAGCAATCTTAAAATTAATCTAATTTTTTTATTTAACATTATTTGCGAATATTAAACAGAAGTATATTTCCGATTTGGGCAACAACTTGGTTTCGTCTTTCTTTTTGTTGTTTGGCAGGATTGTTCTAGCTACTTATTTGGCAGAAGGTAAAATTAGAGTTAGTGTTTGCATTGTGTACTTTTTGGTATTTTAGGGACAATTTCTTACCTAACTCTGACTATTGAAGTGAGACAAGGAAATTTCTCACGCTGAGTTCGGTGGGATACAGAGCAGGGAGCGAACCGGAACTGTTATTCTTTAGCCTGAGCAAACGTTCTTATAGCACAAGCTGAACACTGTCTGAATAGTTGAAGAATATATTCAACGTTAAAACCTCCCTGCCTTCTGAATTTCTCTCATTACTCCACTTATTGGACTCAGAAAATGAAAACAAAAAATACCTTACTTTGCGGAGCCGAGTAATATATTAGGGCAATGTGGGGTTGTTTAATTGTGAGTGTCGAAACACAACAGGCCACCTATAGAAACCAAATTTTACCCCAAGTAAATCTATCCATATAAGGCACAACAAAAAACAAATTTCATTCTAGGTTAAACTATCCCTATCAGGATTAACAAAAACCTTTAACAGAAACCAGCAATTTTATACTCTGGTCAAAACGAAAACTTCAGTACATAATACCCACAGCATTTAAATAAGTTTTACATATACCATCATAATGTGAAAGGAAGGAAATAAATATGGTCTATTTTATTTATAAGCAAAAGGAAAAAAAGCAAGTTTAAATACTACTTAAGATAAATCCAACTGTAAAACCTTTTTAAAAAAGATTTTATTTATTTATTTTTAGAGAAAGGGGAAGTAGGGGAGGGAAACATCAATATGTGGTTACCTCTTGCACGCCCCCTACTGAGGACCTGGCCTGCAACCCAGGCATGTGCCCTGATTGGCATGTGCCCTGAATCAAACCTGAGACCCTTTGTTTCACAGGTCAGCACTCAGTCCACTAAGCTGCACCAGCCAGGGCATTTTAAAACCTTTTTTATGGATATTATACTAGATATTTTACCACAAATTTATATTCCTGTAGATGTATAATCTCAGGAAAACAGTGAAACAGATACCCTATATACTAAATAATAGTATTACTTAAAATGTGGGGAGAGGGAAGGGGGAGAATGGAGGAAAAAGGAACAGGGAATAAAAAGCGTAATTGGTAAGCATAAAATAGACAGGGGGAGATTAAGAACAGTATGGGAAATGGAGAAGTCAAAGATCTTATATGTACAACCCATGGACATGAATTAAAGGGGTGGGATGCTGGAGGGAGGGGGGTATAAGGCTGAGGGGGATAAAGAGGAGAAAACATTGGGACAACTGTAATAACATAATCAATAAAATATTCTTTAAAAAATGACCTTTCAAGAATTCACATGCCTAGTGATCTTGAAATAAAATTTGGAAATAATGGAGATTTTATTTTTGTCATATTAATATGTGAAAAAGTTCATTTAAAAGTGATATATTTGAAAACAAAACAGAAGAATAAATATTTTACAATGGCAGAATGTAAGCATTTTCTCCATTTGGTTAGTTACTACATCCATGAATGACCATTCGTTCTGTACCCTTATTTGCTTGATCTTTCATAATTAAACTTAAACTATTTTTTTATATAATAACATGCTGTGTTAATACATACAACTTTTATACATTTTTATTTTTAGTATAGCTATTACTCTTTGGTTTATATTAATGAATATAAATGTGAATGCATGTTTTAGAAATGTAATATAGTAATACAAATTGTGAACTTGGATAACAAAAATATTAAAATATTATTAATAATATAAAATTCAGAGAAACCGTTTTTAATTGAGTTATAAGTGACATATAACATTATATTAGTTTCAGGTGTACAATTTGTATATTTGGCAAGAGGATCACCACAATAAATCTAGGTAACATCTACCAACACACATGGTTATAATTTTTTGTTGTGTTGAGAACTTTTAAGAAATCATATTTAACTTGAAGTTTTCTTGTTGAAATATGTATTGAAGCTAGAGAAAGAATGTTTCACTCATTCCAAATGAACACTGAGACATTTTTTTCAAGATTTTAAAAAGAATTTAACACTCATGCATATAGATTGGATTACTGAGTACTGAGCAATACAGTCATGAACTGTCACAGTATAGGGCCCATCTACTTTACAATACAGGTCTGAGCATTAACTCACAAAACTGGAGCCTATGGTGGGTTCTTCAGTTAGTGATGTGATTTCCCCTACCCCCATCAGGCTGTATATAGCCATCATTTATGAATTAATCTACACAGAGAGTAATTAGGTAAGGCAGGGAGTTATTAAACTCCCATTTTACAGATGAGGTAACAAAGATAAGGAAGGTTAAGATATATGCCACAGGCCCCAATTAAGAATGGCACATTTGACTAGTGCTTTGCTTTGAGAACCTCAAAGCACTAAGCTGAATCCTTAATGTTAATCCTCTTAATTTTACTGTGTGGTTGGTAGGGGACAGGTACAGTTATCTTTATTTTACCTTTAAGGAGAATGAACTGCTCTCACATTGGTGATTTGCTCAAGGTATTTGGCAGAGTTTAAAATTTACCTCAAAAAAGGGAATTAGTCTCAACTTTCTAATTCACAGAAGTTATTCTTTGTCCTATATTAGCATTCTGTACTTTTTTCTACCTGAAGTCTTTGAACTTAGAAGCAAACCAAAGTGTTTTTGATATTCTGTCTTGCTCTTTGACAATTACATAACAGTTGCTTCTAATATTTTCAAAGAATGAATAAATTTTTAAAATAGTGTCACTACAGTCTAATGATACCTGTCAGAAAGGTATAACCAAATGTCTTTAGTTTGTTTGAGTTGCTTTAACAGAATACCACAATCTGGGAGCCTTACAAACAATAGAAGTATATTTCTTATAGTTCTGGAGGCTGGAAAGTTGAAGACGTAGACTCTGACAGATTCAGTGTCTGGAGATGGTTCACTTCCTGGTTCATGGAGGATCATCTCCTTGTGTTTTCACATGGGGGACAGGACATAGTGGAGCTCTCTGGGGCCTCTTTAATAAATGACGGCCCTAATCTCATTCATGAAGGCTCCACCCTCATGACCTAATCACATCTCAAGGATCATATCTCTTAATTGCATCACATTGGGGATCCGGTTTTAACATACAAATTTGGGGGAGACACAAACATTGAACCTATAGCAACAGTGGAAAAGAGTATTCATTTAAATATATGAGGGGTGTTATGAGCAGCCTGTATAAGGCAGTTAAATATAATACTGATTTTGATTATACATCTTGCTTCTGATTGCCTGCAATAAAAGTTTATTATATATTAATTTAAATATTCAAAATTTCTGTGAGTGGTCACATGAATATCTCTTCACTGGTCATTTATACTAATTTTTAGTTTTTTATCTTTGGACATTACTGAAAGATTTTAATCACTAAGAACATTAAAGAAAAAAACCTTTCCATAGGTTATCTAAAATATCAAAACAATAATAAAATAGTAAATTTTCAGAACTGAGATTAACCAAGACTTCTTTTTTAAAATTGTTTTTGTTTTTTACATTATTTTTTCATTACTGTTTATCCTCTTTATACAGTCTTCTACATCCACCCACTCCCCACATCACCCCCACAATCACCACACTGGTGTTGGTGTTTGTGAGGTCCTTCTCTCTTTCGTTTTTCTTTTCAGCTGGATCCCTCCACCCCACCACCAGAACAGTCAACCTGACCTCTATTTATGAGTTTGTCTTTCTTTTGCTTTTTAGTTCTTGTTTATCCCTCTCTTTTAAATCAGAGAATTGAATATATGAAAAATTAATTGCTCAAAAATGCACAATTAGAGCCAGACACATAGCAAGTCAATACACTTTTAGGTCAAATAAAAATAAAGCCCAATGAATATGGTATCCAGACAAATTGGATGATAATTTGTCTAATAAAAGCATTTATATTAAGTAATTTCTCCAAACTAAAGCAAGTTTTAAATAACCCCCATGAACAGGGGAAATCATCATTTCTACTCTCAAATGGTGAAATGAAGGCAATCAGAACAAAATGTGGAAATGCACCTCCATTTGTTTTTTTTAAACAGCCTTATTTGTGCACATGGTAGTACAGTTAAGTGACATCGCACATACCTAAGCTTTTGAATCCAGTTTTGACATTATTTTTCACCCTGGGAGCTCATGTTACTCAGTTGTCAAGACCCGTTAGTTCCATCTCCAATTTCTCTCTCAAAATGCTTATCAATAACTTGGTCATCCACAGGGTCATTTGCTTGAGGGAGGGCTTTATTACTTACTACTTTAGCTGCTACAAATAAATTTCAGCAATGGTTTCCAGTAACCCCTCTACACTCTAGAATTTTTATATTGTGTCTAAGTATAATAACATCAACCCCATGAATGTATTTCATAGTGACTCATTACCAGTTGCATAATGCCTTCTTTTCCTGAAACATGTCATGTAAGGCTCTGCTCTGGGACCTCTGTATTTTCTGTTCTCCTCCTTGGAATGTCCTTTCCCCATATCTTTATGGATTGTTCCTTCTCATTTTCAAGGTTTCTCATAACATTGCTGTCCTGATGATCCTATGCCTTCCCCAATCTTTCCTCATAGCACCCATTATCTAAGATAATAGTATTTTTATTTGCTTATTGTTATCTGTCTTAACTGGCATGCAAACTCCACAAAATAAATATCCACCTTGATCATTACTAGATTCATAAAGCCTTGAATAGCAGTTGGGCTCTCAAAAAGTATTTTAAATACCACAAGTATTAACCTTATTCAGGAACCTCATTCTCTGACATTACTTATCTTTTCAGATATATAAACCATTTTTCCTTTATATGTACTTAGGAACCTTCAGTTCCAATTAGTCATGATTCCAGCCCATGTCAAATCTCATTTCACATCATTGCTTAATCCAGAGTTTTGCAAGCTTCTCTGACTCGTTTAGTTTATTGAGGTCATTTGTTAATACAGTAACTCTTTGGTCTCTCTCTATGCTCTTCACTACTGAATCATCCTAAGATTTTGGTTCAGAGGCATACAAATCTCTATAAGAAATTTCCAAGTGATAATTACGTACCATCTAGCTTGGGCTTACCTACCTACCTACCATTTCTCTACCACAAACTTATTCATCTTTTAATCCCAGGTTAAAATACAATATCCTTGCTGAAAGATTTCACAATCTTATCCCTAAACACATATAATTCCTACCTATCTAAGGCTGAGTGACCCTCAGTTTGTCTCTTTACTGGCTCTAATAAAATACTTTTATGGGGAAGCTTAAATATACAATAGATGTTCAGTGCCTAGAAGATTTCTGATGCATAGTAAGGCTTCATTAACCATTCTCTGTGAAGATTCTTATCATAGCTATAGTTTTGTTCTTCTTCTCTTTTCTTTTGAAAAAACTGCCTGCAACCCCTCTGTACCCATGTGCATGTACACTAGGTAGCTGTTCTTGAAGGCCAACACTTTTCTTTTTTTGGTAAATTTTGTTTAAATTAATAGATCCTACAGGTCACAGTATGATATTTTTCACAAAAATATTATTATTAAATACTTGATATAAAAATGAAAGAAGGAAATTGAAAGCACTGAAATAAAAAAGTGAGGACAAAAGAATAGAAGTAAGACATAGAATTGAAGGAGGAAGAAAGAAGACAAACAGAAAGGCTTGGATTATTTTTGAAAAATAATGACTGTTTTCTTACTGAATATGAAATACACACTTTTTGAAAAAGATGTCAGAAAATATAAATATAAAATGGAAATATACATTTTTATATAAATTTAAAGTTTATTCCATGTCATTTCTACCTCCTATTAAAACAAGATTCACAAATTCCAGGCTGCAGTTTCAGTGTCACCATTTCCGTTCAAATGAGCCACTTTCTCTCTGGGTCCCCATTCTCCAGCTGACTGTGGCTGCTGCAGATAACCCATTGCATGCTAGCTTCCATACATGGTAGAAACTGAAACAATGCGGGTGCCTTAGCGTTGGAGTTTACTGTCTCTGAGTGACAACAGTAATAAGTGTCCTAGACAGTGACCAGAAATGAAGTAAGTACTTGGAACATGTGTAATGTATGGAATGACACAGATAATAAGCCAGGAATCATTTAAGAGTTCGAAAGGGTCAAATATAAAAATAAAGGCAGATGTATGAATGCAACGACTCCATCATCTGCACCACTCAGAATACCTGACAGAAGATGGCAATAAGCTGAGGCTGATGAGGACACCAAAGGGTCATTATGTCAGTCAAGCTGAATAAGTCATATCAAGAGTCAAATAGTAAAGAGTCACAATCACAATTTTACAGTATGGCAATGTATGCACAAAGGGATAGGTAGATGGTACACACTATCTCTTAAATTTTTATAGTATTTTTGAAGAATACAATATCTTCTCTGAAACTTGCTAAATTTTGTTTTTCTGCTAAATTTTTCATTTATGATAAAAATGAAAAATACCAAACAAGTCATGTGTTTCCTCTGTGTCAAGGCCTAGGTTTTTAACGAATGTATAAATAAATATCAATAAGTAAATAAATAGACAAAGAGGTAAACTGTGTTTGAGTTCACAGATTGAGGTCTAAAAGGCAGAAGAGCTAACTAATAATGCAATTAATTAAGTTTTAGAATAAAGGCATACTCAGTGTGCTGTGCATGCACAGGGAAGACACTAATGTCTCTGACACGGTTGGCCCTATGCACTGTTTTCTGAGGAAGACATCATCTCTCTCTCACTGTCAAGCACTGGGCACCATAAACATCACACCAGCGACACTAACAATACCCCCTGGAAACCCAGAAGAGAATGTCCACCTAAGAGTTTTAGGAAGGTAATATTTTATCTAAACTTGAAGAATGAATCAGAGTTTATGGCGTGGAAAAGCTCACAAACAGGAAGTAGTGGTGCCAGAGGCCCAAGTCAATAGCTCATTTAAGAAACATCACACCCCATGATCTAACATACATGTGGAATCTAATGCAGAAAGAAAATTAACAAAACAGAAACAGACTCTTAGATACAGAGAACAGACTGACTGTTGTCAGAAGGGAGAGATGTGGGGGACTGGGTGAAAAATGGGAAGAGATTATCAAAGAAATAAAGTACATAGACATAGACAACTGTATGGTAATTACCAGAGGGAATGGGTGTGGGGAGAGGCAGGAGACAGTAAAAGGTGTAAATGTTGACAGAAGGAGACTTGACTTTGGTTGGTAAACACACAACACAATATACAGATGATGGATATAGAATTGGACACCTGAAACCTACATAATTTCATTAATCAATGTCACCCCAATAAATTCAATAAAAATTAAAAAATAAACTCATGTCCACACAAAAACATACTGCAAAAAAGATAGAAAGAAAGAAATATCCAGAAGTCAGATACTGTCACCCATTTTTGCAGGAGATGGTATGACATAAACTGCAGAATATGAGCTTGGGTGTAAGTTGAGTAGGATTGTGATGGGGCTGTTGGCCACGCTGAGCATGTTGGATTTAACATGGTAGGATTTTGGGGGAGAGATCATAGACACTGAAGTTGCATTTTCACACTGCATTGGCAGTATGAATCATAAATTAAAGGAGAAAACCAATTATTAGAGTATTAGGTTATGGCAGTGAGAAAAATAAAAAAGCACATAAACCAGGGACACAAATCTGAAAGTTCAGAACTGAACTTCATTGGTTAAGAGAGATAATATGTAAATAACATCCATTATCGTATATATATATATATATATATATATATATATAATAAAATGTAACTTGTATTTAGAAATTATTATTTACAAATATTGGTAGGAGTTTTATTTGCCTTAAGTCATTTACCATCTTGGAAGTTATGTGTAATTTTTCCCACTTTCTAGGAAAGTGGAGCCTAAGCTTCTGCAGTTAATATATGGTAAACATAGGATTCAGTTGATACTGCTTTTGAACAAAGATTTTTTTTCCTAGTCACAAGAGATAATCTTGGATGAAAATATGCAAAACAAGAGGAATATTGGCAAGTGTACTAAATGCAGTCTTTAAAGTTGGGTGCATATACTCATTTTTCAGACCACTGGGGTATTATTCAGTATGGTGCGGTAAATTAGAAAAACTCAGTTTAATATCCAGGAATGCCATAGATACAAGAAATTATGAATCTCCAAAGGATCATAAAACCCTGAGCTAGAAGAAATGTAAAAATATAATATAGTCTATTCTCAACTTCTACTAAGACTGAATGAATAGAAAGCTCCTGTAAAAGGTGGGTCTAATCCACACATGTCCTATACCTAGGCCCCCACACTCAGAGAGAATCCTGCCAGCGTGGAAAAGAACTCAGTGATGGGTACTCTGATGCTCATCCTGAGATGAAAATCAGGAATTAGGGACTGTAGGTTAATGTATTTACACTTTGTTATTGTTCAATGAGATCAAATGCTCAAAATTTTTAGGTCTCAACTTCCTTCTTCATTACCTTTGTTTCTTCTATTGCTATTATTTTTTCATCCCCCCATAGAAATAGCACATTCTTTTGCCTTGTTAACCCACCCATAAAAATACCTTAAAGGTGGGAAAATGAAAAAGAAAACTGTAACTGTGCCATGGTATCGCCTGGAGCTAAACCACAGGGATTTTATGTGCAAGGCTTGTAAAAAACCACTGAAAGAGTAGCATGATACAAATCATTACAAGCAAGAAGAGTGCAGTTTAATAGGCAGGGGAAAGAGTGCTTTTGAGGGTGTCTGCTATCACCACTTCTATTCAACATAATACTGGAGGTCCTACCCACATTGATCAGACAAGAAAAAAAAAATAAACGGCATCCAAATAAGAAAGGAGGAAGTAAAACTGTCATTGTTTGCAGATGATATGATAGTGTACATAGAAAATGCCATAGACTCCACCAAAAACTACTTGACCTAATAAGCGAATCTGGCAAAACAGGGGGATACAAAGTCAATGTTCAGAAATTGAAGGCATATTTGGACACCAACAATGAAATATCAGAATCAGAAATCAGGAAAAAAATCTCATTCACTATAGCAACAACAAAAAAAAGGACCTAGGAATAAACCTCACCAAGGTGGTAAAAGACCTGTGCTCAGAAAACTACACAATGCTTAAGGGAGAAATTAAGGAAGATACAAATAAATGGAAGCATATACCATGTTCATGCATTGGAAGAAATAACATCATCAAAATGTCCATACTACCCAAAGTAATTTACGGGTTCAATGCAATGCCTATTAAAATACTAATGGCATATTTCACAGATATAGAACAAATAATTCCAAAATTTGTATGGAACCATAAATGGCCCCAAAAAGCCACAGGAATTTTGAGAAAGAAGGACAAAGTTGGAGGGATAATAAAACCTGATATCAAACTATACTACAAGCCTCCTACAATCAAAATTGTCTGGTACTGGCATAAGAACAGACACATAGATCAATGGAACAGAATAGAGAGCCCAGAAATAAACCCATATCAATACGGTCAATTAATGTTTGACAAAGGAGACAAAAGTATAAAATGGAGTCAAAATAACCTCTTCAACAAATGGTGTTGGGAAATCTGGACAGCTACATGCAAACAAATGAAATTCACCCAGCAACTGACACCATACACAGAAATAAACTGAAGGTGGGTAAAAAATTTAAATATAAGTCATGAAACTATAGAAGTCCTAGAGGAGAGCATAGGCATGAAAATCTCAGATATTCCACTCAGCAATATTTTCACTGATATGTCCCCTAGAGCAAGGTACATAAAGGAAACAATTAACAGATGGGACTTCATCAAAATAAGAAGCCCTGCACCACTAAAGAAAACATCAGTAAAGTGAAAAGGGAACCAACCATATGGGAAAATATAATTGCCAATATTACATCAGACAAGGGTTTGATCTCCAAAATATATAAAGAACTCACATGACTCCACTCCAGGAAGACAAACAACCCAATTAAGAAATGGGCAAATGCTCTGAACAGGTACTTCTCCAAGGAGGACATACACAGGGCCCAGAGACATATGAAAGGATGCTCGGCATCACTAGTCATCAGAGAGATGCCAGTTAAAACCACAATGGCAAATTAAAGCCACAATCAGATACTTCACACCAGCCAGAATGGCCATCATAACCAAATCAACAAACAACAAGGATATGGAGAAAGGGGAACTCTAGTACACTGTTGGTGGGAATGCAGACTGGTGCAACCACTGTGGATACAGTATGGAATTACCTCAGAAAACTAAAAATGGAACTACCTTTTGACCCCGCAATTCCACTGCTGGGATTGTAACCTGAAAATCCAGAAACACCAATTCAAAAGAACCTGTATACCCCAATGTTCATAGAAGCTCAATTTACAATAGCCAAGTGTTGGAAGCAACCCAGTTGCCCATCAGTAAATGAGTGGATCAAAAAACTGTGGTACATTTACATAATGGAATACTATGCAGCAGAAAGAAAGAAGGAACTCCTATCATTTACGACAGCATAGATGGATCTGGAGAGCATTATGCTAAGTGAAATAAGCGAGGCCATAAAAGACAAATACCATATGATTTTGCCTACAAGTGGAGACTAATCAACAGAACAAACAAGCAAGTTAAATGTAACCAGAGACATTGAAATGAAGAACAAACTGACAGTAAACCGGTGAGAGAAGGCAGGGGAAGTTGGGGGGAAATAGGAGAAGGATTGTCAAGGAACATATATGGGGGATTCATGGACAAAGTCAAGGGGGGTGGGGTCTAGGGTGTGGGTAGGGGGAAGTTGTGGGGGGAAAATGGACAAAACTGTACTTGAAAACTTTATTGTTATTAAAAAAAGAGTCCTTTTGAGTGTCAAATCTATCACTTCTTTGAAACTTACTCATAATCCACTATATAATGTAGAAAAATATTCATGTTCTGTTACTTTATTGGGCTGTATTAAGTGTCAAAAGAACCCTGGGGACTGAAAAGCTACAGGGCACACTCCTGGATTCTGTTCAAGTATCAGCCATTGTTATGTGGTGACTACTGCTTACATAGTCTACCCACAGGCACATAGCATATTCTTGCCTACACTTGTCACCTGGACTCACCAGGTGTGGATTAATGATATACAGATAAATATTGTGCATATTGATTAAAATTCTGTCAGAAATGATTGGTTAGTGGAAAGTAGCTGAATCCATGCCATTAATACTAGCAAATACTAAGAAAAAACAAATAATAAATCTAATGGGAAAAAATGCCATGTTAAAATCTTTATTTAATAATATGTTAGTAGAATTTGTGATGTTCAGTTACAGGCAAAATAATCTCTGATGAAAGAAATTAGGATAGTAGTTACTTTTTGGATAGAATGGAAAAGTGAACAGTAAAGTTTCTGCGATCCAGGAAACATTTTATATCTTAAAGTGGGTAATGGTCTAACTTTAAGTGGTCTAACACACTTAAAGATTCATTGAGCAGTTCCTTCAGGATATGTGAATTTTACTGAATGGAAATTATACCTCGATACACCTGTGTCCGTGTTCCTATCTTACCACCTACTCTTGACAACACTTAACTCTGAGATCCTTTTTTTCTGTCCATTAGCATTCTGGCCTCCTGACAGTCGCTGTCTTTGATGAAAAGACTTTCTGCCGCTTTTAATTTGCAAATTGTCTCTGCTTTGAGTTGTGAGAGTAAGAGCAATTAAATAAGCTATATTATCTGGCTCTTACTGGTGTGGCTCATTTGGTTGGGTGTTGTCCCCCAAAGCCAAAGGTTGCCAGTTTGATTCCTGGTCAGGGCACATTCTTGGACTGCGGGCCCAGTCCCCAGGGGACTGGGAGCCCCATGGGGAGCATGCAAGTGGCAGCCAGTGAAGGTTTCTCTCTCTAATTGATGTTTTGATCCCTCTTTTTCTCCCTCCCCTCTCCTAAAATAAATAAATAAAATATTAAAAACAAAACAAGAACAGCAAAAAAAATACCTATATCTGTTTAAAGGTAGAGGAGCAATTTACAAACTAAACTGTAACTGGAATATCTTTTCAAATGTGATAGAACATTAAGGTACATGACTTTCTAAGTCACGTCACCAGGTTCTTTACCTAACTTGAAACAACCTGACGTTTTGTTCTTTAGCTCTAATGTTCTCAGTTATGGGCTTTGTATTATTGTGTAATGTTAACTACTAGTATCACATTTCAAAATTACCCAATGCTTAGGTTTATGTAAGTGTACTTCAAAGACTGAGTTCCTGCTTTTTTGGTAGAATACCAGTTGATATTCCTAATAAATAACATGCATGAGGGTAAAACTTATTAATATAACCACTCTAATTACCTGTGCCCGAATTCTGTATTCATTGGATTACCTGTTGACTGTGCTTCTTACTTAACTGCCTGTGGTAAGAAAATAGGAGAGTAGGGTCAATACTGAATGATTAGATTATCTATTTCTTTGTATGTTTTGTATAATCATATTAATAGGAGCTGTAGTAGGAAACTTGTAATTCATATTCCTTGATATCTACTCTGTTCAGACACTCTTCTAAAGACATGTATATCCAACCACAATGCATTGAATAAAGTAAATGGGTAAACATGAAATGAAAGAAAAACCACTATGAACTAAGTAGCATTATTTAACTTGTTTTGTAAATAAAAACATTGAAACTAGAAATTATTAAATCTTTTCTAAGGATATACATGAGATGTTAGATCTAAACTCCATCTCACTCTGTTACTTAGGCTTCTAAAGTATAGCCTATTATACCCCCTCTGACAATATTTCTGACCACTATGTGTATGAAATTGAGCCCAATTTACAATTAAATGATATTTTTGATTACCTGTCTGTTCTTTATAAAAAAATAGAATTCCACATATATAAAAAGTGACAGAGTGTACTTCAAAATATACTTTATATAAATAAAATAATTTGTCTTGGTGGGATCGAATTTTAAATTTGTCGACAATTTAGATTCTGTGATTTACAATCTATACCAAATTCTTTTTCTATAGTAATACCTAAGCATTTGGGGTATGAAGTTTTCACCTGCCTTATTTCAAATGATATCAGTATCCTTGTGAGGAAGATAATGTTTTTGTCTATAATTTGGTGATAAAAAAAATTCAGAGAGGTGAAATGATTTGATCTACATCAGAAGACTTGCCAGTAAAAGGTTTGGGGCTTTTATTTAGAACTCTGGTGTTCAAAATAGCAACTCTTTACAAGATTCCAACTTGTTACTGGAGAAATACCAGTCTGGAAATAGGTTCTCTCAGAATGTGTCAGGAAAGGAATTTCAGAGACACACACATAGGAAGATTTTAAGAGATAGTGGCAAGATTTATTAGAGCTCCCTGAAAAGGCTGCTGCACTCAAAAAGACACTTTCCCCAGCACTTTAACTGGTAGATCAAGTTAATTGCCCCCAGGAGCACCACACCCAATGTCTCATCCATAACTAAGTAGTTCAGCTCCATCTTGCTAGGGAAGAAGTCCAGCTTCCCGGGCAGCAGATCCACACGTGGGCCCACCAGGCCCAGGAGGGTCAACATGGCACAGAGCTGAGGTGCCATTAGCCCGGCACTCAAGGGTCCAGTAGTCTAGCTTGGTCTCTGTTTCCATCCAGTCCATGATTGGTGCTGTGCTTTGGCCTGCCTGGATGCTAAAGAGAGAGAGAGTGGGAGAGAGGGAAACAGGGAGAGAGGGAGAGACCAGGGGTCTTTGTTAAGCTTCCATATATTTCTCGGGTTTGAGAGAGAGCAGGCTTTCTTTCAAACTATCCAATCTCTTTCCTGGTTTTTCCTGTGCTTGTGTCCTATTCTGTCCAATATTTTTCCTTTATGGTTGCAATTTCGGCTCCTACTGCACATGCTTCAGTAAAGGAACTTCTCCTATAACTATTTCTCCCTCCTCCCATTAATCTCAGGGAAATGACCAGTTGATCCCTGGGGTGATTGGAAAACAGGTCTTTCCTCCTGTCTATTCCCTGGAGTGTCTATGAAACTGGCTTAGCTAGTTTTCTCGCTTCCCTTTGGTTAATGCTGAACTAGCTGCCTGTGATAACAAGCTGAGTTTGTCTCACCCTAATTCCCAATGTCATTAAATTCTCAGCATGCCTGAGATGCTCTCAGAATAGTTGTGCTCATCTTTGATCCCTATTGTCTAGCAGTGCTTGATACAAAATATTGTAAAATATTCACTGAATATTTGATAAATGAGAGACCAGAAAGACAATTTACTTGATATGTTTCCATTTAATTGTTCTATTTTCTTGTTTATTTACATCTAGAAGATTAGGTCTCTGTGGAAACATAGTAGTCACTTACTTTTGTAAAAGTTACAATTTTCAGTGAAACAAGAGATAGTTTATGCCACTCAAAACCACAGAAGTATTTTCAGTGACAGAAACTCTTCCCAGGCTTTCTTCTTCCAATCCTGGCCCAAAGCAAATGGGAAAAAAATATAGTGATTTGATTGTTACTAACTTTATTTCTTGACAATAAGAAAGAATTCTCCTACCAGGTTCTGCAATACATCAGTACTTAATCTAAAAACAAATTATATAATGACTTGTTCATTAATATTCCACTTAAAAATAATGTTTTCTATATATTCTAAATGATATGCTATTTCAACAAACTTTTAAAATATAAAAATAGAAATAAAATGTTTAACCAAGAATACATAAATGACTATATCTGCTTTTATAAATGATAAAACCCCTCTTTCTGCCCTAATATCTATAATTGTGATGATAAGAATTATTTTTTGTCTTAAAAATTAAGAGTGAATTAGTTAATATTTATAAATTATATCGAACATAAAATTATAGTTTTAATTAACATATTTTAAAAATAAAAAAAATTAAAAGGAAACAATTAAAAAAAATAACCAGCAGGATTTATTTTTCCTTTCCAGATATATAACTTTTGGTTTATTTTTCATACTTTTATATGGTTACAGACATTTTTTTCCAAGCTTATTTTATTTTTAAACTATTTTTATTGTATTTTTTAATTACCATTTAATCTCCTTGTAACCCCCTCCTCCCAACAATCACCACACTGTTGTCCAAGTCCATGAGTGCTTTTTTTTTTTCTCAATCCATCCACTCCCAAGCCTCCCCACTTAGTTGTCATCCTGGTATCTATGAATTTGTCTCTATTTTGCTCGTGCAGTTTGCTCATTAGATTCCACATATGAGTGAAATCATATGGTATTTGGCTTTTTCTGCCTGGCTTATTTCACTTAGCATAATGTTCTCTAGGCCCATCCATGCTGTCACAAAGGGTACAACTTTTTCTTCTTTACAGTTGAGTAGTATCCCATTGTATAAATGTCCCATAGTTGTTTTATGCACTCATCTACTGATGGACACTTGGGCTGCTTCCATATCTTGGCAATTGTAAATAATGCTGCAATGGACAAAGGGGTGTTTATGTTCTTCTGAATTAGTGTTCTGGGCTCCTTTGGGTATATACACAAAAATGAGATCTCTGAGTCAAAAGGTAGATCCATTTTTAATTTTTTGAGGTATCTCCATGCTGCTTTCCATGTGGTTGCACCAATTTGCATTTCCACCAACTGTGCAAATGGGTTCCCCTTTCTCCACATCCTGGCCAACACTTACCGTTTGTTGATTTATTGATGATAGCCTTTCTAATAGGTGTGAGATGCTATCTCATTGTGGTTTTAATTTGCATCTCTCTGCTGTTGAGGAGAGATGCATCAAAAGATGTTGAGCATCTTTCCATATGTCTTTTAGCCATCTGTATGTCCTCTTTGGAGAAGTGTCTATTCAGGTCCTTACCTCATTTTTTATATTGGGTTGTTTGATTTTTGGTGTCCAGCTTCGTAAGTTCTTCATAAATTTTGGATATTAAACCATTATCAGATATATAAATGAATATGTTCTCCCATTCTGTGAGTTGTCTTATTATTTTTCTGATGTTTTCTTTTGTGAAAAAACTTTTTAGTTTGATGTAGTCCCATTTGTATATTTTTTCTTTTATTTCCCTTCCTTGGGGAGATATATCTGATAAAATATTTCTATGAGCTATGTTCAAGATTTTGCTGCCTATGTTTTCTTTCATAAGATTTTGCTGTTTATGGTTTCATGTTTAACATGTAAGTCTTTGCTACATTTTGAATTTATTCTTATGTGTGTGTAACAAGATGGTCTAGTTTCATTTTTCTGCACATATCTGTCCAATTTTGTCAACACCATTTATTTAATAGCCTATCTTTAGCCCATTGTATATGCTTGATTCTTCTGTTGAATATTAATTGACTATAAAGGTGTGGGTTTATTTCTGGGCTTTCTAGTCTATTCCATTGATCTATGTGTTCATTGTTATGCCAGTACCATGCTGTTTTGATTACTATGGTCTTATAGTACAGTTTGATATTAAGTAATGTAATTTCTCCAACTTTGTTCTACATCCTTGGTTAGATTTATTCTTGGTATTGTAGTCTTTTGGAAACAATTGTGAATAAGATCATTTTCTTAATTTCCCTTTCTGTTAGTTTGTTATTGGCATATGAGAAGAAAAATACCATATGATCTCACCTATAAGTGGAACCTAATCAGCAAAACAAACAAGGAGGCAAAATATAACCAGGGACATTGAAATAAAGAACAAATTGACAGTAACCAGAAGGGAAGGTGGACAGGGATAACAGGGGAAGGATCATCAAAGAACATGTATAAAGGATCCATGGACAAAACCAAAGTAGGGTAGGGTTGAGGGTGGGAGATAGGGTTGGATGGGGTGGGAGAGAGTAGTGGGGTGGTAGGGGGAAAATGGAGACAACTGTACTTGAACAATAAAAAAAATGCAACTGATTTCTGGAAATTAATTGTGTATCCTGCTACTTTGCCTTAGCCTGCTGATTCATTTATCAGTCCTAATAATTTCTTGGTGGAATCTTTGGGATTCTATATGTATAATATCATGTCATCTGCAGATAAAGAGAGTTTTACTTCTTCTTTCCAATTTGGATGCCTTTCATGTCCTCTTCTTGTCTGATTGTTGTGGCTAGGACTTCCAGTACTTGTCGAATTCAAGAGCGGTGAAAGGGGACTTCACTGTCTTGTTCGTGATCTTAAAGGGAATGTTTGTAGTTTTTGGCTATGAGTAAAATGCCAACAGTGTGTTTGTCATGTATGGCCTTTATTATATTTAGGTATGTTCCCCCTATTTCCACTTTGCTGAAAGTTTTTATCATAAATCAGTGCTAGATTTTATCAAGTGCCTAGTCTGCATCTATTGATATGTTCATGTGTTTTTTTTCCTTTATTTTATGTGTTGAGTCTTATTTATTGATCTGTGAATGTTGTACCAACCTGGTATTCCTAGAGTGAATCCCACTTGATCATGATGTATGATCTTTTTGATTCATTGCTGTATTCAGTTTGCTAATATTTTGTTGAGAATTTTAGAATTTGTGTTCATCAGGGATATTGACCTATAATTTTCTTTTTTCTTTTTGTACTTTCTTTATCTGGGTTTGGAATTAGGATAATCCTGGCCTGGTAAAATAAGCATGGAAGTTTTTCCTCCTCTTGAAATTTTTGAAATAGTTTGAGAAGGAGAGGCATTAGTTCTTGGAATGTTTGGTAAAATTCACTTTTGAAGCCATTCATTCCAGGGCTTTTCTTGGTTAGGGTTTTTTAATTGTTGCTTCAATTTGACTAGGTATAATCTATCTATTCAGATTCTCTGATTTTTCCTGATTTATTTTTGGAAGACTGTATGTTTCTAGAACTTTATCCGTTTCATCTGGGTTGTCCAGTTTGTTACTGTATAATTGTTCATAATATTTTCTTATGTATTTCTTTTATGTCAGTTAATATTTCTCTTCTTTCATTTCTGATTTCATTTATTTAGGTCCTCTCTCTCTCTTTTTTTCCCTTGATCAGCCTGGTTAAAATTTTGTCAATGTTTATTTTTTCAAAGAACCAGGTCTTTTATTCATTAGTATTTTATATCATTTTTGCATATTTTATTTCACTTATTTCTGCTCTAATCTTTATTATTTCCTCATTTTGGTCACTTTGGGCTTTGTTGTTCTTTTAAAGTCCCTTTAAGTATAAAGTTAGATTGTTTATTTGAACTTTTTCTTGTTTTTTGTGGTAGGTCTGTAATGCTATGACTTTCCCTCTTAGAATTTCTTTCCCTGTGTCCAACAGATTTTGGATTGTTGTGTTCTCATTTTCATTTGTTTCAAGTTATCTTCTGATTTCTTCCTTAACCTCACTGTTGACCCATTCATTGTTTAACAAAATGTTATTTAGCATCCATTCTTTGTGTATTTTTCAGTGTTCTTGGGACCAGTTTCTTCTTTCATCACACTGTAGTTAGAGAAGATGCTTGATATAAATTCAATCTTCTTAAATTTTTTGAGACTTGTTTTGTATCCTAACACATGATCTATTCTAGGAAACTATGTGCACTTGAAAAATATGTATATTTTGCTGTGTTGGGGTAAAATGCTATGAAGATATAAATTAAATCTACTTGACGTAGTGTGTCGTTTAAGGGCACTGTCTTCTTGTTGATTTCCTGTGTGGAAGGTCTATCCATTGAAGTCAAATGGGGTGTTAAAATCACTGATTATGATTATATTTTTGTCAATCTCTCCCTTTATGTCTATCAAGATATTCATTACATATTTAGGTGCTCCTATGTTTGGTGCATAAATGTTTACTAGGGTTATGCCCTCTTGTTGGATTGTTCCCTTTACCATTATGTAGTGTCCTTCTTTGTCTCTTACTGTAGTCTTGGTTTTAAAGTATATTTTGTCAGATATAACTATTGCTATCCCTGCTTTTTTTTCCTTTCAATTTGCATGAAATATCTTTGTCCATCCCTTTACTTTTAGTCTGCATGTATCTTTTAATCTGAGTTGGATCTCTTGGATGCAGCATATATATGAGCCTTGTTTTCTTATCCATTCAGGTACCCTATGTATTTTGGTTGGAGCATTTAAGTCATTTACATGTAAGGTCTTTAAAATGTATATATTTATTTAGTGCCATTTTATTGTTAGACTGTTTTCCTCTGTTTCTTTTCCTTTCTTCCCCTCCTCCTCTTCTCTTTTCTTCCCCCCATCCTCCTCCTCCTCCACCTCCTTCTTCTTCTTCTTCTTCTTCTTCTTCTTCTTCTTCTTCTTCTTCTTCTCCTCCTCCTCCTCCTCCTCCTCCTCTTCCTCCTCCTCCTTCTCCTTCTCCTCTTTCTCCTTCTCCTTCTCTGTCTTTGTCTTCAAGGAAGTCCTTTAACACTTGTTGCAGTACTGGTTTGATCTTAACAAACTCCTTTAGTTTTTTCTTGTCTGAGAAGTTCCTTATTTCTCCTTCCATTTTAAATGATAGCCTTGCTGGATAGAGTAGACTTGGCTGTAGGTCTTTGCTTTTCATCATCTTAAATATTTCATGCTACTCCCTTCTGGCCTGAAATGTTTCTGTTTAGTAATAATCTGATACCAGTCTAATTGGTGTTCCCTTATAGGTAACTACTTGCTTTTCTCTTTCAGCTTTTAGGAATCTCTCCTTGTCTTTAAGCATTTTCATTTTAATTATGATGTGTCTCAGGGTCGGTCTCTTTGGGTCCAAGTTGCTTGGGACTCTCTGAGCTTCCTGGACTTGTGTGTGTGTGTGTGTGTGTGTGTGTGTGTGTGTGTGTGTGTGTGTGTTTGTGTGTTTCCTTCACCAGATTAAGGAAGTTTTGGCCCTTATTTTTTCACATAGTTTCCCAATTTCTTGCTCACTCTTTTCTTCTTCTGGTATTCCCATGATGTCAGTGTTGTTATGCTTCACATTGTCCAAAATGTTCCTTAAGCTCTACTCAATCTTTTTAATTCTTTTTCCTTTTTGCTACTCTGCCTGTTTTTTTCCTTCTTATCTTCCAAATCACTGATTTGAGCTTTTGCTTTATCTAACCTATTGTTTATTTCTTCTAATGTATTATTTATTTCAGATATTGAATTTTTTTTTCTGGCTGGTCCTTTTTTATGGTCTCTATGCCTTTTTTTCATGCTGTTGAGTATCCTTCTAATCATTATTCTAAATCCTCTATGTCATAAATTGCTTACCTACATTTCTAATTCTTCTGGAGAATTCTCTTGTTCTTTCATTTGTGGTCTATTTCTTTGTCTTCCCACTTTGACTGCTTATTTGTATTTGTTTCTATGTGTTAGGTAGTTCTGCAAGATGCCTGGCCTTGGGCAACCTATTTGGAGCTGTCAGTGATCCACAATGTGTGGCCCCCTTTGCTGGGCTTGGGTATGTATACAAGGAACCAGGTTGCACAGGAAGGCTGGCTTTCAGTAGCACCAGGCCCAGAGGCAGGTCAGCTGAAGCCTCAGAGCTCTCAGAGTTCCTCCTCTGAAGGATTTCTGTAGCATTAAAGAGTGGAAGTCTTTTAGCTGTACTCTTCGTAACAGAGCTTAAGCACCACAAGGTGGAGCAGCATAATTCCTGAGGGCAGGGCTGTTGCTTCTTCTCAGGCTGATACCACTTGGAGGGGACTGCTCTACCTCTGCAAGGTGGCTTCTGCAGTACGAGGAATGACTCAGCACAGGGATCCTGGTGGCTGTTACTTCAGCTCTCTCCCCAGAGCCACCAGCCCCAGACTGTCCTCAAGCCTCCCTAGTTCACTCTGCCCTCCCTCTGCCAGAGATCAGGGTTAGTGCTCACAAATGGAAATTTCTGCATTGGCCCTTTCAGAGGCTCTCTGAGTCTCTAGCTGTCTCTCCTTGGCAGACAGGAAACTTGTTGTTCACAGTTGGGTGTTATCTGGGTTCTTTCCTGGCTCTGGTGCTGTAGGCTGGGGAGCCCAACTTGGGGTTTAGATCCTGCACTTCTCAAGGGGAAATCCCTGGCTGCTGAAATATCCCCCTGGAACTTCAGCTGCCACTTATGGGAACCCAAAAGGCCACATTGTGTCTCTTGTGCCTCCTTCACACTCCCTACCAGTCACATTGCAGTGAAGTGATTTCTTCTGTCTGTTCCTTTGGTTCTTTCCAGCTACTGTTCAGTTAGTTATACAGCATGACTTTTTTTTTCTATAATTTAGTTGTAATTCCAGTTTGGTCCTGTGGGGAGGTTAGTGTAGCTTCTACTTACCCCTCTGCCATCCTGGGTCTTCCCCAGGAAAGTTTTGAAGGTTGCATTTCATTACTGAGTACACAAAATGTGTTCTCTTATTTATGTGCCATTGTCTGCATAGCAAAGTTTTTATAATCACAAGCTTTCTTTTTAACTCTTTCACATTTTATATTTAAGAAAATAAGAAAAAAGATAGTAGGAGAGGGGTCTATATAAATTGGTTCTAAATTTTTGCAAGAAACAACAAGATGGTCATAGCCAACAAGTGGTGAAAATATTTTCGATTTTTCATAGTATAATGTGCTTTTCAGCTCTGGAATTTATAATTTGCATTTTCATTCAGTCATCTTTCCTTCAAGGAGAAGAGGCTTTAGAAGGAGGTAACAGACAAGTTAACATAATTACCACACCTTCAGATAAGTGCATTTGTGGAGAGAAGCAATTTGAAGTGCTACTTACTTAGCAAATTGCTCTCACACATATCACACCATCTGATGCTTAAAGTAACATTGAGTAGGTAGAGTATGTATTTTCCATAGTATCCCCATTTTACCATTGAAAGAAGCTGAGATTAAATGAGTTTAGATTAATTTTTATGAAATCATATAATAAAAAAATTATTTCACTTGGGGTTTAAACAGGTCTTCTGACTCTTAAGATTATGGCCAATTCAGTACATATATCCATATCAGTTAATACATTTTAATAATTGTGGGCTTCTTACTTCCATCCAAGTGACTTAGAAATTTTCATGTAAACTACATTTTGTGTTAGGGGATTAGCAATTTAGGTAAAAGGTTAGTTTTATAAAATAAAAAAGGTAAAATAAAAACAACATTGGTGCAGTGGGTTCAAAAACAGAGACAGAGAATATTCTGAGATCTAATTAGATATTGGTTCAATATCATTATCAAATAAAGACTGCAACACATAGCCATATGTTTATGGAAGCTGTTAAATCATGTAGGAAACATAGTGGAGAAATGATATATTTAACTCATAGATGAAAATAATGTAAAATTAAGTCTATGCTCTGGTTGGTGTGGCTCAGTGGATTGAATGCTGGTGTGCGAACCAAAGGGTTGCTAGTTGATTCCCATCAGGGCACATGCCTAGGTTGTGAGCCAGGTCCCCACTAGGGGATGCATGAGAGGCAACCACACAGTGATGTACCTCTCCCTCTGTTTCTCCCTCTCTTCCCCTCTCTCTAAAAATAAATAAATAAAATCTTTAAAAAATAAAATTAAGTCAAAGCCAAAACTAATTGCAAAATATACCTGTAGAAATATACATTGAAATGTAAGAATTAGGGACCTGTTACTGAAAAATCCAGAAAGCTTTCAAATAAATACTTAGCTGAAGGAAAATCAAAAAGGGGATGTGACATTTTAATGGAAAAAATTGAATATATATCTAGAGAGAATCTATTATTTCAATGGTTAGAGATCTTATAAATATGACATGGAATCTCTCAATACTATATTTCTTACATAACTCTTCTTTTTCTTCCCTAATAGGGCTAAAATATTTTTAGCTAGGAATCTGACATTTATGAATAATTAATATATCAATTGACCAGAGAAGAAAGTACTGACAGACTTAAACATATATGTTCAATGAATTCTCAGCCTATACTTCAAACCAGTACTGTCACAGAACAAAAGGGGTCCATGTGTCTGTGTACATCAAAGCCTAATAAGACATGAACAAAATTTTGAAACAAAGGCAGTAAGGATTTAGTTTCAGGATATGGTGCATACCCTGAGACACAGGTGAGATAATGCTCTAAGACCAGGATCCCTGATGGCTTCCAAAGGATGGGTTATATAGGGGAAAATCATTACTCATGGTGACTAAGGGAGTTACGGTCAGGATCCAAGTCATGGTCTCTGCTGATGGTGGGCCCTAGGGCAGGGGGTCATGTTAGTCATTGCATCTGGTCCTGATATCAGCCATGGCTTTGCTTCATCACTTCACCTGGTCTTGCTGCTTTTCTGGGCCTAGAATACAAGTTAGGCCTTGATGTTATATTTAGTTTGATTAAAACTCTGTCTCTGTGATCAACAGACCCGAGGCTTCATTCCTAAGGTTGTTGCTGGTGATTAAAACCTCTTTGTCCTTATAGGTTAATGATTAAGGGAGTAGATGTACAAAAGGAGAAGAAGTTAGGTGAGTCACTGTGCTGAATGAGACCAGTTTGAGGTCAAAGGGGAAAAAAGAGAAAAGACCAAGTTAAAGAAATAGTTTCTAAGCTGTTACAGTTCAATGGAGAAAAGTTTTTTGAAAAAACAATCTCTACCTAAAAACATACACAAATATTAATTTGATATGGATCATAAACCTAAATGTAAAATCTAAGATAGATTGCTTTCAAAAGAAAATATGGGGGACAAGGGACAGTATACTTGGTGAAGGAAGATAATTTTCACACAGTATTGTGAAAGCACTAACCACAAAATAAGCAGTGATATATTAGCCTTTACTTTAAACATTTTTGCTCTTCAAGAGTACCATTTACAGAATGGACATTTAAGACACAGACTAAAGAAAATATTTATAAAAATGGACTCAGAAAATAACATATCTAGAATTTATAAGATAATACAACACAATAATAAGCCACCCCTAAAACGAAGTAAATGGGCAAAAAGTCCTAAACAAGGGAGAATAAATGAATGGTCAGTAGGTACATTAGAGAGAGCTTACTATTTCAGGTATTAGAGAATACAAATTAAGACCACAATTACATAGCTCTACTTACCCAACAGGTTAGAAAAATAATGAAAAGCTTGACATCACCAAGTGTTGGTAAGGAAGTGGTGCAACAGGACTTGAACATAACTGATGAGAATGGAAAATGTACAACTTTAGAAACTTGGCAGATTTTACATAAAACTAAATATACATCTACCCTGAAACCCAGAAATTTCACTCACGAGTGTACTTCTAAAAGAATGTGCACACATGTCCACAGGAAATAAAATTCTAAAAGATTATAATAGCAGCTTTATTCATAACATCTCCAAAATAGAAATAATCCAGATTTCTATTCACATAAGAAATATTCTTATTTTAGTCTGTCAATACAATGGAGCATCCCTGTGAAGTGAAAATGAGTCATTCCTGATGCACATCATAGTAAAGATGAATCTCCAACACACGTTGAGCAAAAAAAGAAAAAACAGAGACAGCAACATAAAACTAAATGTTCCCATCAGCTGAAATCCAGTCCTGGAAAATCAAATGTAGGAAAGAAATTAGAGCACCAGAGGAGGGGCAGGACAGAGGGGCACAGGAAGATGGTCAACTGGAAGCCGGGGTGGTGGGGGGCAGTATGTGGATGGTCCATGTATGAAAATGAAGCCACCAGGAAGGGAGAAGTCTTAGTTAAAAGAACACAGGTAAACAATGTCCTGGAATTTCATTTTATACAAGTAAAATACTAAAATGTGGTCATTTTGTTAGGCGATCACAATATAAATAACATGAAATTTACATTTAAAAAATACTAATAGACCTAAAATGGCTAAAATTGAGGGGTTGAAAAAAGGAAGCTATTTAAAAGTGCTAATTTTTTGTAAGTTTAAAAAGAAATATGATTTATTAAAATGTAAAATGAATCCAGTTTCATAAAACTGTCCATCTTGTTGCTGTTATAGTGACAAAGCTCCTTCTTTAGCTTATACCTGTTTTTGTGAAGCAACTCAAATGTGAAATTTTCACATTTTTACTTTTCAATTTCTAAAAAAAAGCAAAAATTCCACTTTTATTTTTCATTTTCTAATAAATTTAGGTAAAATTAAATTAATACTTAAAATCAGAACAAAAATATAGTGCAGACATAGAAATATAAAACAAGTATATATTTTATATTTTAAAATATTTTAAATTATTAAAACAAATATAAAATAAATAACATGCACATTTTGTATATATATTTTTAGTAAAACATATTAAATATATTTGGTAGATATAAATAACTAAGCATTTATATTTTGTCTGTTTTACATTATATGCCCATGATAAGGATGTCTTTTTTTTTGGCCAGGAAATGTGCTTGTGACTAGTTTACACACAGCCGAGAAGCATGGGGGTGCGGAGGAACTGCTTCTGAGATACAGTAATTTTTCCATTGTAGCAGCAGGAAATTGTTGCTGAATGGTGGAAAATTGTAAATCACCTCACCATTCTTTTGACATTGTTTCTATAAATTCTGTTGACTGACTCTCTCACTAATACGTAGCTTTGTAGATAAATAGCATGTTTGTATATCCTAGGAACTAACATCAAAAGATACAGACTCCGACCTTCAGGCATCTTGGTTCTGGGAGATTTGCTGACCTTCATCCTCGGAGCCAGGATGACATGAAGTTAGGATGACATGAAGCCAAGATGACTAAACCAGGATGACACACACCAGACCATCACTTGCTTTATCAGAATGGACTGTGCTATTCTGTACATAGAGAACCTTTTAACCCTCTCCTTTCATCTGTTTGTTCTGTTCCCCTCTCCCTCCTTATAAAAATCTCTGCCTCCACAGAGATGTGGAGATGGGCTTTGCGATGTGAGTCCCCCATCTTCCAGGTGGCCAGCATACTTTCTTTTCATCAGCTCCTGCCTCCTGAGTATTGGTTTTTGTAGCAGCAGGCAGTCAGACCTATTTCTGGTAACACCACCAGAGCTAGTTAGTGCATCATTTCAGAATGAGAGGCTTCAAGGAACAACCAGAAAAATAGAAGACCTTTTTCAGAAATCAAGAAGACTCAGTTTTCCAGATGGGGTTCTCCAGGCGTTATAATCTGTGTTAAAGAAAAGAATGACTATGGAAGGCTATACAATCTGCTGATTGTGTTACTGGTTTAAGAAACTAGTTGCTTAAAAATTATCTTTAATTTCTCTCATTCCCATGGGTGAGTAGAGGGCTGTGGGGTTTGTGGAGAGGGTGCATGTGTGCTGAGAACAAAGGGAGCATGCAATGGGGAAACACTTGGTAAGAGCACAAACTAGATTTGTGGCAAACAACAGTGATTTTCCCCTTTCTCTACTCATAAGATGAAAAATCTTGAGCTTCAATGCCTCAGCTATAATATGGGGAAAATTTAGGGCAATATATACATTGTCCTTGTGGTAGCTAAATGAGATGTCACATTTAGTCTTAACACATCCTTGTTATATGTGAGTAGAGACATCGGCTCTTTCTCAGTCTTATGTTAAGGTAATCAATTTGTTGGAGCATTAACTGTTAAGGTTGCAGAGTCAGCAAATAAGTCTGGTTATTTTTTTCCTCATTGAAGGGTGAGAGTGAGTATCTGAAAGAAGTTATGAATTAGAGGGAGTGGGGAAGAGGAAGTGGCCTACTATCTTGCTGTCTTGTTGAGTGGGTGGGCAGGATTTTCCTTTCCTACAGGTGGAATCAAGGGATCAGGGCAGCCTGCTGCAGAGTCAGCAAACAGAAAGAGAATTAGAGCTAGGATATCAGGCTTCTCAAAATGTGAAAGTTCATGATTATAGATTTTGGCCAATGAACAAGTGGTAAAAAGAAAATGCAATTGGAGTGAATGTTCAGAGTACTTTTTGCCTCTTTGAACTGTTATCAATTAACCATTTCTGGTTGCAAAAATGTGTCTTTTGGTAAGATGATCCCTGAACTTTTAGTTCTTGTTTGTATCATAGTCTCTCATCTTGTAGTTCAATGTCCAGTTTCCATAATTTTTTACAATTTTGCTCATGAATTAAAAGTGGAGACAGAATTATTGAAGTTAAATGAAGAATATGTTCTGTATACTAACTTCTTCTGGGTCTCCTAATTAAAATCTACTAGTATAGCCACTGTTACTACTCAGTAAAGAGAAAACACAGGAATCAGAAAGAGTAATAGAGAAGCACTTTCAGATGCAGTAGGAATTACTTCCTACAATCCTCTCTCTTATAAAATCAAAAGACCCCAAAAAGTTTTTAAAAATCAACATTTTCAGAACTCTGGACATTAAGAAAGGGCTTGCAAAAACTGAGGGACAGTTTATTCAAGAAAAATGGCCAAATTTCATTATAAACTGTGAGTCTGGGATGTTTGGCGTGCCTTCCTTTTAACTATCAGCATCTCTGCTGTCACAGCATGCACCAGCAGCAAGCAACCTTGGGAGGGACCAGGTGGGTCTGGGGCAACATAAAAGGTCCTGTTCCTCAAATTTGTCACAATTTAACTTGTCTGGTGTCCCCATGAATAACCCCATACACAGGACTCATCTTTATTATTGCCTGACTGAAACCTGCTCAGAAAGGAGCTTCTTTTTCCCCATGGCTTTATATTTAACATTGCTGACTGGGACAGTGATGGCAGTTGGAGCAAATAAAAGTATTGCTAAGAACTGAAAAGTAAAATTTGGGGAGAAAAGTGTCCATATGGGTCTTGAAAAGCTCCAGTACACTTCTGGAGATCTCAGGGGTCATGCACATAGGCAAGGCTGTGTGCATGACCAGGGAAGACCCTAGAAGGCCTTTATGTCTTACTTCTGGCTGACTCTGAGGCTCAGTGTATGCTGGAAATGAAGGCTGAGACATTGGGATGCATCACACACACGCATGAGCACACACAAACAACACCTCTCAGCAAAATGTGTGAGGCATTGTAACAAAGCTTATAAGGAAATACCTATCCAATGATTAAGTGACCACTAAGCTAATTGAGCATAAACTTTAGTGGCTACACACCATAAAACTTACAGAATTAATTCAACAAAATCCCTAAACCAGTAACAAGCAGCACCAACAAAAACAGCAACAATAACAAATCCTAGGTGTTGGACATTATGTCCAAAGTCTCCACATTATGTTATTTAAAATATCTCATTTTAACCCAAAATTTCAAGACATACAGAAAGAAGACAAAGTGTGTATATATATATATATATATATATATATATATATATCAAAAAAATTGTCAATAGAAAGTACCTCTGAAGTTGGGTAGGACTCCGAAGCAAGCTAAATTTAGAGAAATCTTCCCCAAAAGAGTCTATCTAAAATGACATTCTAAAATGCATATTTTTGGTGTTAACATTTGCTTTTTCATATGTGTAGAATGCTCAATTAATATTTTAAATATATTGAGAGTAAAAATACTAACCAGGTATTTGACCACTGTTCATTTGAACAAGTGTTATTGTTAGTTAACACAGACCAAGTTCTCTTTAATGACTTCCTTAAGCAACAAGTATTAAATATTGGCTTGTCTAAGAATGTAGCTACTGGGATTGTGATATGAGGAATGTAAAATATAAGGCATATAAGATTCTAACGATTCATAGAAAACATAACAAAAATTTCAGCTGCTATCAAGGTCTATTTGTCAACTTTTTAAAAATCATCTTTATTGCTATTCTGTTACAGTTGTTGCAATTTTTCCCCTCTGCCCTCCTCCATCCATCTCAACCCCTGCTCCTACAGTCAGTTCCCACAGTGTTGTCCATATCTGTGGGTCATTCATACATATTCTTTGTCTAGTTCCTTCCCCTTCTTTCCACCACTATCCCCCTCTCCCTACCCCCTCCCTTCTGGTCACCTTCAGTGTTTTCCATGTTTCCATGACTGTAGTTCTATTTTGCTTGATAGTTTGTTTTGTTCATTAGATTCCTCTTGCGGGTTAGATCATATGGTATTTGTCTTTCACTTCCTGGCTTATTTCAATTAGCATAATATTCTCCAGTTCCATCCATGTTGTCACAAAGGGTAGGAGTTCCTTCTTTTCTTTCTACAGTGTAGTATTTCATTGTGTAAATGTACCACAGTTTTTTAATCCACTCATTTACTGATGGGCATTTAGGCTGTTTCTAGCACTTGGTTATTGTAAATAACACTGCTATGAACATAAGGGTGCATCAGTTCTTTTGAATTGGTGACTCGGGATTCTTAGGGTATATTTTCAGAAGTGGAAATCACGGGGTCAAAGACACTTCAATTTGTAGTTTTTTGAGGAAATTCTATACTGTTTTCCACAGTGGCTGTACCAGTCTGCATTCCCACCAATGGTGCACTAGGGTTCCCTTTCTTCTGCATCCTTGCCAACACTTGTTTGTTGATTTGTTTATGATGGTCATTCTGACTGGTGTGAAATGATATCTCATTGTGGCTTTAATTTGCATCTCTTTGATTAGTGATTTTGTGCATCTTTTCATGTGTTTATGGGCCATGTCCACAGTGGAGTAGTGTCTATTCAGATCCTTTGCCCATGTTTTATTTGGATTGTTTATCTTCCTGGTGTTGTTATATGAGTTCTTTATATATTTTGGAGATCAAACCCTCATCCAATGTATGGACACAAATATGTTCTCTCATACAGTTGGTTCCTTTTCATTTTGATGACAGTTTCTTTAGCCATGCAGAAGTTTTTTTGTTTGATGTAGTCCCATCTATTTATTTTTTCCTTGATTCCTCTAGTTCTATAAGATATATCAGCAAAAACACTACTACATGGGATATCTGAAATTTTCTGCAGCTGCATGTTTTTTGACCTTGATGAAGTAATCAATGCACTATTTTTCATAAAATATTTGATTCTTGTTAATAATCATGTCAGTGTCCAACAAGATGTTTTATCTCCTTAGCTTGTTATAAACTAGCACAATTAAATTAGTACTTTTAAAGTATACCTATTGACACTTGATCATGCTATAAAGTACTGTTAGAAGAAAGAGATTTTCTACCTCTCAATGTACTATAAGAATTCCTCAAAGTTTTTATTTGTATATTTCTTTTGAAATTCTCAAGGAAACATGATCTATACAAAACAAAGAAAGTTTATATTTTCGATGATGCTAAAGTAATCAAGGTCACCCACATAGGGTTTTGAAAGTATTTATGTCACTAATTTTTAAAAATTAAACTTTTGCATTGGCCTTTTAGTCACTTATGTTCAACAGTTCTGTTCTCTTAGAATATAAGTAAATGATTATTCAGTTTCATTAACAGAAAGTGAGATGAACACTACAACATTATATATGATTCTGGGTCGATTGGATCAGAAGAAGGTATATTTTATATGGCTTAGTCGTAAAGTCAATTAACTGGGACAGTTATGCTAAGTTGTTGATTTTTATTTAGATTTGTTTTATATAGACTGTGGAGTATCGTCTCCATAGAATTCAGGACTTTGCATTCTTTACAACTTCCTGGGAAAATTAATCAAAGACCTGAGAAAACTGTCCAAGTGGATTTGTACAGTAGACAGTAGATGCCAGGGATGTCCATATGTGGACTAAAAGTGCAGGATATTTGAGGAAGATGGAGAGAACAGGTTAGAAGGTGTCATCTCTTCTTTGTGGTTCCAGATAGAGCTAATATTATTAGGATTTGATTAAGATTTAAAAGGGGCAAGAGCAATAACCAGAGGACTGATTTCTTTGCAGCTACAAGGACACATCTATGATTCAAAAAAATGATCTCAGTTCTGGGACGTGGAACACATATAGTGGTTATTAAGAACAACCATTGCAGCTAGGTGGGAGACCAAAAGGACAAAGAAATGCTTCTTTACAGATAATCATGAGTATAAATGTATACTTTAGAACAGTCTGCAAATTTTGCTAGAAAGATTACAATCAGTTTTGAATAGGTAATGTCATTGATTCAGATAAGATGTAGATATTGCCAAAATAATTAAAAAATAAACTTTGAGGTATGTATGTTTAAAAGTGTTCCTCCTTAAATTGTTATAGCCTCGAGAAACATGTTCTCTTTTTCTTCACTCTGAGAAATAAAATTTTAATGCAGTCTATCTCAGGGAATTTCCATACTGCTTTTCTTCGGATGTTATAAACAAATGCATTAGAATAATTGGCCCATTTTAGACTTTTTGGCAAAATAATCATGGAACAGCAATTGTGCGATAAGTGACAAGCATGTTAATAAATATAACGGGGCCCATAAAACATCTAACAAATAGTGGTTCCTTTTCTTAAGAAATTACAGTAACATATAGTAACAGCCACCGGGAAAATTAAAATACGACAGAACTAGATAATTATCTAATAGGTACAACAAACAAAAGATGCCATATGAAGTGCAATGGGGACATTCTGAAGAGGTTTTAGTAAGGAGAGAATGTGATGAATACAATGACTTATGAAAATAGCCTGGTGTTAACTTGCCAACTGAAATAGAGGAGACAAGAAAAATTCAGGAGAGTTGGAAAGTACTTGCAGGTCTCCAGAAGTGGAGAGTCAATATCCTGGTTCCTGAAGGAAGACATTTTCAAGAAATAAAGTTTGAAAAGGTTCTTGAATGGGTAGAAAAGAGGCCAAGAGTTTGAGGAAAGGGGGCGATCGAAGGACAGATCATCAGGGTGATATCCCACATCATATTCTGGTTTCCACATAACATTCTTGGATTTTCCATTGACTTAAAAATAAAGTGCTCTCTTTCATACCACACAGCAAATGCGGTCAGTTATTCTCTACATTCCAAAACTACCCGTAGAGCGGATATATTCTAAAAGTGTCTAATGCATTCTCTTCAATTTGTATTAGAAAATAGCATGTATAAAGGACCCATTGAAAAGGGGGGGATTGGTTGTGGGGGAGTGGGTAAGGCAGGGGAGAGCAATGGGAGGAAAAATGGGTATAACTATAATTGAACAACGATTTAAAAAAAAAAATTTTTAAAGATTGCTTACAGATGACCTCCCAAGCCTGTGAGTTACCCAATGTCTTCCATTGTGCTGACAGCTCTCAAAACTAATTCAATATATATCTACTGAGTTCTTTAAAAGCCACATTCAGTGCTGGCACTGGGAATACAGTGGTAAACAAAACTGATTACCATTTCTGTTCTCATGGAGACTCCTTGTCACAGAAAATCCATAACCAAAGTCATTTTTCTATTCACATTAAATCCCTATATATTCCCTGCCTATTTTAATTTCTCAAGTGGTCTATTGATTTTTGTTCAGGTCTTAAGCCTCTGTGTACACAACCATATTCAAGGTTATTTCAAATGACTAACAAGTTCAAAGTAGCAAATGTAAGTAGAAACAAGCAATAATGTGAAAGGTAGGTAGTTAAACTCATTCTAACATCTAAAAATAAGCCAGAATCTATTTAAAATATGGTGTGAACTTCTCACTTCATTTTAGTTGAATAAAAATCTAGAGAAAAAGACTATTCACTACCATGCTTGTTTATAGTTCTAAGATAAGACAAGGGTAGAACATGGTAATATATGATAGTACTTTTTTAATTGTTATATTCACTGCATTTTTTTATGCTTCTCCATTTTCATGTCCATTGATTTCTCTCATGTTGCAACTCAGGGAACTGTAAATGATGAATGATAGTATTCATAATTAAGTCATTAAGGCAACATAATCTTACAATAATATGAAGATATAAAGCAAGTCCCAAGTAAAGAAATTATGGAAGTTTATTTTTCAGTTTTCTTCTGTGACAATCATATAAAGATCCATATTGACCTAATTCTAAGCTTATATTTACTATAATCGTGATGTCCTTCCAAATGTGATTGTTTTATTTAACACCTGGAACCTGTTCCTAAAAGATTTTTAATTATTTAAAAACATCTTATTAATGCAAGCTAGATTTGTATTTAATTTCTAAAAATTAAAGATAGCCTTTCTTAATACTTTGTAAGTACTTTAAAATATTTTGAGACCCTCATCATATAATTAGTTTGGTTATAAAAAGAAAGAGTTTTGTTTATTTCATTTTAAATGTGTTTCATCCGTGAATTTTCATATTTTCCAGCTGGTTTTATCTAGTTTTACCCTTACGAGGCAAATCAATGATTAAATTATCCCTAAATATTAATGAATCTCTATTATGAGCTAGCAAATGCTTTCATTTTTGAGGATTAAAATTAAAGTTCAACAAAGGCCTTGATTTCACTGTGTGAGGGATGTAAAATGGAGAGTTAGAAGAACACACTGTGACAGACATTTCTGAAAGTAGTGAGAGCAGCTGGAGAGGTATTTAACCCACTTACACATGCTTTTATTCCATACCACAGTATCCTATTTGTGCAGAGCCTTATCAGTCACTTGGCAAAGAGTGTATCCTTGGATGAAGTATATCCTTTCCACTAGTAGTCATAGTAATCATTATCACCCAAAATATTTATCTTTATACATATGCATATGTATAATATAAATGAGTATTGGATGAGTGTAAATTTATATAAGTGAATATTTATTTATATTGACTTTCATGGGTTTAGATTTACTCAGTTGAAGTTTTGTCATTTTAACCTGCTAACCTTAGAATAAGAGGTCAAAGCGAGAGGAAACAAGTGTTTATTCAGGATCCAAAAGAACAGCTATTTATTCCATAAGTGTTGATTGAGGCAGAAATAGATTAGAGGGAGAGAACAAGGGGTGTTTATGAGAAAGGGAAAGGGAGTACTCACATGAATAGAAGGAGAGAACATTGAAATATCTATGGGCGCAGATAAGCTACCATAGTATCCTGATTCTAAACAATGTCTTTAATTTTCAATCTGGTAGTTATAACGAACAGATATTTGGGATAAAATGGTGCTGTACATCCACCCCAAAGTTTATTTTGCCCAGTTTGAACATTTTCAAGTTTTGACAAGTAAGGTCTGAAAGGCAGTTCTTCTGGGAGCACAGCTCCAGTTCCATGTTGAAGTGCCTTTATTTGTGTAATTTTTTACAACCCTGAGATTGCTTTGAGACCATGTATATCAAAATTCACATAAAACTTAAATTATGTGATTTTATTTGTTAGAGTGACAGTGTGAAGAGTCTTATTTCTCACATTACACAGGGTTTGAAAAACATTATAGAGCGCTGGGTAGGAAGATTATTCTCATGAAACAAGGCAATGCTTGTAATCTTTAAAATGCAGTGATTTTTGGAATGCTCATATTTTTACCATTGCTTTAGCTACCAGGAAATTTAGAATAAAAGTACTACTCCCCATTTTCATTAGCTTTTTCCCCCAAATAACCTGTTTTTAAAAATCTATTTGTCTTATGTTATTTTATGTATTAAATAAAATACACAAATGTATTTCACATGTATTTTCCCTATTGAGGGATATTAGTAAACAAAATGTAAATGATATACTGTTTTATTATTTTTTAATGCATTTGTTTTGATGGTTTTTAGTTCTAACAATGATCAGCCTAAATTTTTCATGACATCGTTATATTTTCAATTTTACTACCCGACTTTTGTTATGATGATATCTGATAATCCACATTTGTGGTATTTGACAATACTTTTAGGTTGTTGATAATTATTTTTTTCCAATAAAAACAATTGGGGGTCTCCTGCCACCCTATCTTATTCTGCTGGTGTGCTGGTAAACTTTTCATGACAGAGGCACATGTTTAATTAATTACTATAAAAATAAACCATATTTGGTTTAAGGATCTGAAGAGACTTTGTGGTTCATGTCACTGTGGAATAAAACAAAGAAATAAACCAGATCAGCTAAGGGTCCTTTTTAAGGTTTATCTTTTACCTTATTCTTGTCCCTATTGATGACTCATGTTCCTGGCACTGTGAGAGCCAGTAGGTGTTCTTTGATTGATTTTTTTTTTACCTGCTCGGCACTTTTCCATGGCTGTGCAATGCTTCATACTAACCAAAGTTGCCTTTATTGGGTGAATCCAGTAATGCTTTGGAAAAAGGAAGGATTAGAGGTGACAACTCAGAAAAGGATATAGACAAGACATGCATAGTGAAAAGATTTAAATGAAAAGGTATGATTCCCTTTGGTTCATGTACATGCCAATCAATTTTTAGCTTATAAAAATAGTTTATTGTGATAGTTAAGATAACAGGAGAAAATGTGGAAAAATAGGAACACTCATGTATGTTAGGGGCATTTTCCTCATTCAGTTCAACATTAAAAGCCTTTAAGACCCTGGCTGGTGTGGCTCAGTGGATCGAGTGCTGGTCTGCAAACCAAAGGGTCACTGGTTCGATTCCTAGTCAGGGCACATGCCTGGGCTGTAGACCAAGTCCTCAGTATGGGGTGAGCAAGAGGCAACCAAATAGTCATGTTTCTCTCCCTCTCCTTCCCCCTCCCTTCCCCTCTCTCTAAAAATAAATAAATAAAATCTTTAAAAAAATAAAAGCCTTTAGGTTTGAAAGTTTATCTTACTGATTATTGTTTAATAATAATGTAGTGGTCAGATGTGAGTGCACAAACACAATTCTTTAAATAATTTCATTATATCATTGTGTAAATGTACCACAGTTCTTTGATCCACTCATCTGTTGATGGGCACTTAAGGTGTTTCCAGCACTTAGCTTTTATAAGTAGCACTGCTATGAACATAGAGGTGAGTAACTTCTTTCGAATGGGCGTTTTGGGATTCTCAGGGTATATTCCCAGCAGTGGAATTGCTGAGTCAAAAGGCAGTTCCATTCTTTATTTGGTACATTTACACAATAGAATACCATACAATAGGAAGAAAGAACTCCTACCTTCTGTGCCATCTTGGATGGAACTGGAGATTATTACGCTAAGTGAAACAAGCCAGTCCATAAAAGACAAAGACCATATGATCTCACCTACAAGGGGAATCTGATGAACAGAATACACTAATGAGCAAAATAGAACCAGAAACAATGGAAACATGGAACAGACTGACAGCAGCCAGAGAGGAGGAGAGAATAGGGTAATGGTGGACAGAAGGGGAAAGGACTAGTCAAAGAACATATATGAATGACCCATGGACATGGACAGTGGTGTGGTGATTAACTGTGGCAGTAGGGAGTGGGCTGGACAGAGGAGGGCAAAGGGGGAAAAATTGGGACAAGTGTAAGAGAATAACAATGTAATATAATAATTTCATTATATGTTAAATTTTGGTGAGTCCAGTTTCAGTATGAGCAAGTTATACTATACTTTATTTTTTCAAATAATACAGTAGTTATAGAGCCAGGCTTAGTGTTTTGTGTGCTCAGCTAAAAGGATATATACAATGTTTCTCATACTTAAATGAACTTTACAATTTAGTATCTCTTAACATGAATAAAGATTTGTAATAATTTGTGCTGCATATGTGACATGTCGCTTGAAGTTGTAAGAATAAAATATTGAGTTTCAGTGACATCAGAGGCATTTTGCAGGGTGTCTATACTCGATAATGCATATTGTATAATTTAACCTTACAATAGGAAATATTGACCAAACAGATATTGGTGTGCATCTGCCCTTGTACTAAAAATAATGCATATCACTGGCTCATTGTTATTAGAAACACAAAGTGGTTCTCCTAACTGTGGCTTATAAAGTAATGGCCCCCTTAACTACAATTTGATATCTTATCATCTTGGAAATTTTAACCAGAAAATAAAAAAGAAAACTAATAAATGAACCTATTTATAATGAAGTCCTTTCTCTTAGCAAAGGGAACAATCATAAACACACATCATCTGTTTAGAAAGTTCATGAAGCTTGTGATCTTGGATCAAACTTAAACATACTCGAAAAGAAGCTGAATAAACCTTTGTTTATATAATATAAAAAAGAAAAATTAGCATTTTTTAGATGCTTAGTTGTGAGGTATGACTAAAATTCATTAAATACAAGAATTTTGCCTTATACTTTTACCTTTCCAAGATAGAAATTGTTCTTTAATTGATATATTAGTAATTTGCATGAAAATACAAAGTTATAGTTTCTCTCTTTTCCATAATAACAACCTAGTAAGCCCTTATTGGATATAGTTTACAGGTATGGTAATCAAAACATCTTTAAATTATGATATTTTGTAATTTAAAACAAGCACAACCATATACTTTGTCTTGCTTTGAATTGAATTTGACTCAAACATCACCTAACATTTATAGTGGGATCTAGTTATTGACACACTGATTTTTTTTATTTTTGAAGGAAATAGTAGATAAGAATTGGTGAAGGAGATGAAAAGTTCTAAATCTAAAGTAAATTCAGTGACACAAGCATTTACGGTGAATAATTTGTTGGAAGCATGGATAACACAGGCATGGAAACATGGAACGGACTGAAAGTGACTGAGGGGTGGATAATGGTGGAAAGAAGGGGAAAGGACTAGATAAAAAACATATATGAATGACCCGTGGGCATGGACAACAGTGTGGAAATTGACTGTGGGAGCTGGGTGGGGATGGGTGGAGGAGGGCAGAGGGGAAAATTGGGACAAGTGTAATAGAATAACAATAAAAAAATACATTTGTTGTGTAAATGAGATTAATATTTTTTAATAGTTAAGAATTTTGACTGCATGCATATACCATATTTTGCCACTTATAATGCATATGCACATTTTTGACCCAAACTTTCAGGAAAAATATCTTTTGTTTTAATTTTTAAATTTATTTCTATTTAAAAACTTGTTTTTTTGTATTATAAAGGAATTTTTGCATTTATTTTTGAATATACAGTTATTGCTTTCTAGAGTTACACTTTTAGCACATAAGCATAAATAAAAGAATTAAAAACATTTATATAGATATGGAATTAGTATTACCCATGTATAATGTGCATCCTTATTTTTCCCTCAAAAATTTGGGCAAAAAAAAGTGCCCATTACATATGGCAAAATATGGTTAACATAAATACCTAATAATAGTAAAAATAAAAGAAAATGTACATGGCAAGAATAAGATAAAACATTCCATCTGTAACCAATTGCAAACTTTTATTGAATACTTCCCATTTCATCCTGTATCTATTAAGTCGTCTTCCAGACACCATTGGACAGTTAAAAGGTCCTTCATATTTTCATATTAATCATGGTGCTTTTCTTGAAAGTTTTTGATACCTAAGACTCTGACTTCTGAAATCACAGAGACCTATTTTAAATGTAAATTCCTAATGTCAAGGAATAATGAAGTGAACTATACACATGGCTATGGAAGTTCAGGTAAAACAAAAACAAATACTTCAGTAAGTAAATGCTTTGGTTGACTAAAATAAGACACTTTAATAGAACAAAAGATTAGTTATGTTCAATAATCAATCACTAAAATAGCATGTTAAGTAGCTTTTAAATACTTGTGTTTAGTTAACTATTGGTTTATTTAATTTGAAAATTATATTTAGTTGCTACTTAAATAAAATGTGAAAGCTACAAAAAATTTTTTTATGATACTTTTTTATACCTTAGAGGTAAAAATTGTTTGACATCTGATTGACTGAAAGAGCTCATCTGGAAAGGATTGATATGTTGGCCAAAAATGTATTGATTTTTGTCTAAAAGGCAACAAGAGAACACATTTTTAGGGTAAAAAAAAATGTTGTGTCAGAATTTTTCCGCACATTGATTGTAGAAGCTCTATCTCATTGGATTTCTAAGCACTTTCTTTTTATTTTTGGTAGCTCCCATGTAATCACAGCCATTTAGATTATAACCAATAATAGTTTATATCAATCGTTAAGACAAGGGTTAATTAGTTTACATCAGTTATATCCTCAATAAAGTGCATACAAGTATTGTATCTGTGCATTTTTCTAGCAAGAAGTTATCATTTCTTTTTCTAAATTATTAATGATTTTAATATAACTAAAGAATGAATTTATTTTGGCACAAATATATGTTTGGGGACAGGTGTTGAAATTTGGATGATCCAGGATGAAGGGGTCTCATATTCATTTACCAAATAAAGAACTATAGTGATCAAGTGTGGGTAAGATATAAAGTGCTCAACTAAGTGAAAAATAAAAGGGGCACTATAGCATGACAATGAACATAAAATTTCATTTCCTATTTTTATGTGTCTTTCAAATATCACTTGCGCAAGTCTTAAGTAAAATCTACTAAATCAAAGTAAGTTTAAAAAGTTTAGATGTATTCAACTTTGGGATACTTTTGAAAAATAAGTGATTGTCTCATAACTAGGAAGCTTTAAAAAAAGAAATTTTATAGGTATGATTTTCTACCATATTTTAAAAAATAACATTTTTGCTGTATTATTTTCTGAAATAAATTTATGGTCAGTTGCTGATTGTTGGTTAATAATATTTCAAATACCTTTTAAAGATAACTTGGAAAATGAACATATAGTAATTATTTTCAATACAGAAATTCCTTATTTGAAATTATTCATATTTCTTACATAACAATTAACTTAATGTAGATTTTTAGATAGTGACAAAAATCAAAATAACATTAATTATTTTTATTCCTGGGTTAAAGTCCAAAATTAAGTGTTGTTTTCTTTTTTAAGACAGAATAAAGTATATAATCATTTTGATTCTGAAAGCATTTCAGAGAAAACTTTAAGCTCCTTCTAATATTTAATTCAAGCCTGGCTTCCTAAACTTAGCTCACATTTGGGTTCCCAAAATTTAATTGAATGTTTTCCCTTCAGTTTTGGTCTATGTCTATTCCAAATAGAACTCAAAATACAGAAACTTTTACAATAGTTTCTATTAAAATATTTTTGGTCGATATTAAATAAGAAGCTTGGAACTTCAATGTGTAACTTGAAAGTTTGAATTTTTTCATAGCAGTTTTTAATCAAAAGAGCTTTGAATAAATTCTAATTCACTTTGGGATTCTTTTCAAACTTCGTTTCTGCAAAGAGTGTGTCTTTATTTCTTTCATCCACCCTTATGAAGCCATCCTTGACTTTTATTGAGTGGTGAAAGGGGAAGCTAGAAATTTAGAGACACTCAATGTTCTTTATTATGAGATTATCAAACAATAAATAACTTGAACATCTTGCGGGGGTGGGGGGTGTGGCTAACGTGGGATTTTTACTATTATGGTTACCTTAGGCAACGTTTTCTCCCTTGTCATGAAACAGGAAGATCAGACAATTTCACATTTACTTTTTAAAGAATTTCAGGTGAAATCTCATGCTATTTCACTGAAGTTGATGCTTGTTATCACGCAAGGAGCAGACATATTCACTACTGCAGCCTTTATCAGTCAATCTAACTAATACCTTGCAATTCCCTGTATAATGGTACAAGACCTTTAGACTTTAAGATGATCTAACTCTTAGTAATAATAAGCTTGTACAAATTACTCAATGCTCAAAATACTCAAATACTCAAACACTGTATAAGCAGACACCTCATTGTCCATCATTTCAATAAAGATCCTCATAGGTATGAAATATAACTGGAACAATTATACTTTGAAAAAACATGATTCTGCTAGAATTCATTATAAAATTCTGATTCCCATGTGTTATTCAGCTGCATGTATTCATATGGGGATGACCTCATTAATTATAGTGACAGAGGAATGGGTCAGGGTTGTTTTACACTCACTTTCATGGTTTTGGGAAAGCTGAAGTGTCATTTCTGATTCTTTAACGCTGAATGTTGGAATAACATAAGGATTAAAAACTGAGTGTTGGTAAAATTGTCACCATTTTGTATTTAAATCCATTCAATCTGAGGAAGAAAGTGTTGGGACCTATAATATACTGTATAGTAATCTACTTGAAATGGTGAAATCACTAAATTTGAACACCTCTCCTCATGTGGCAAGAAACATGAGTTTATTTAAGCTTTTGAGTAGAAGCGACCCTTCATTCCTAAATGCAAAAAATTAATTTTCTCACCAGATATAAAGGATTATTTCCAATTGTAACTATGCAGCAGCCTACAGGTTTAACCAGATTAGAAATTATAGTGTTCTAAACCTACATAAACTGTGATTATATAATTATAATGATAGTCTTATCTACCATTTCTATAAATATTTGCATATATGGAAGTAGATGCATGGTTTAAACAATTAGATGACAGATGCAAAATACTTGTTTTAATTTTAATTTTTATTAAAACATATTCATCTGTTTTCCATCATTTTGAATTAAAAAAAACTTAATGGTCATTGTCTTTCTATGTTCAAGTTAAAATTACTTGAAACTGATTAAGTTAGCCTCATGAACATAAGTGCACAATATAATATAGTTATTATATTAGTTCATTGTTAATGGCCCTGGTATTTATTCATTTATGTTATTAAACAAATTGATATTTTTGTACTTATAATATCCCAGGCTTAATAAATGCCTATTGACATCTAAAATTTGAGGTAAGACACACATATGCTCACATACACATCTGTGTTTATTTATAGTTACCCTTTCTACTTTTCCAAATGTAGTTTATGGTCCATTATTAATATTACATTTTTCACCAAATAGTCTCCAAAAGCATCAGTTTTCAAGACTGAATTTATCCTATGTTTTTCCGTAAGACTTCCTTCAGATAATAAGTGTCTAAGATATCTACCAAAATGCAATCATTCACCAAAAAGAGAGGGTACCGTGTACCCTGTCTTTGGACTCATAATTCTTTTTCTCCTCTTACAAAACTTCATCTAAAGCCCTATCATGTAGGAAACTATATGAGAATGTGCAACATTATGGTGGAGATTAAATCCCAAATTTTCAATCCTGGGTAAACTGTAAAAATGTTACTGTTCACACTGTTGGGAAGAACAATTAGGAAGAGGTGATAATAATCCACCTGACAAAGGTGAAGGACTGCAGTACAGCGATAGAAATAACAGTGTTTCTTTGGATAAATACCCAGAAGTGGAATTTTCGGTCATGGGCAGTTCCATTTTTATTTTTTTGAGTTATCTGTGTACCGCTTTCCACAGTGGCTGTACCAATCTACATTCTTACCAACAGCACAAAAGGGTTTCCCTTTCTCCTCATCCTCACCAGCACTGTTTTTCAAAGAAACCCAAAACACTAATTCAAAAGAACTTAAGCACCCCTATGTTTATTGCAGTGTTATTTACAATCACCAAGATCTAGAAGCAGCCCAACTGCCCTAAAACAACTATGAACATTTACACAAAGGGATACTACTCAACCATAAAAAGGAATAATAATTTACCCTTTGTGACAGCATGGATGGACCTGGAGAACACTATGCTAAGTGATGTAAGCCAGCAGAGAAAGACAAACATTCTATGATTTCACTTATACATGGAATCTAATGAACAAACTGAGCTAGCAAGGAAAATAGAGACAGACTCATAGAGAGCAGGAAGACAGCTATGGGGGGTGGGATGTGAAGGGTTGGAGGGACTGAGCAAGAAGGAAAAAGAACTTATGGACATGGCCAACAGTGTGGTGATCATGTGGGGGGTCTATAAGGGGGATAAATGATAATAGGAAAAATGCAATAAAAAAGAAAAAAGAAATAATAATGGAGTCCTGCTAACTATTAAAAACATAAATAGAAAACAAAAACACCCTTTGATTCCTTTTTTAAAAGCCTTCCTGTTCCCCTTTTTTTTTCAGTAGAGTTGAGTCACACTTAGTTCTGCCTCTTTCCCTACTGCATTAGCGTTGAATAAAGTCTTACCTGCTTGTCTTTATCCAGTGCAATTCCAGTTCTGACTGACCATTGCACAGGTCTTTCCACCAGAGAAGAGTTACCCAGAGGTGGGCTTGCATTTCCAGGAGTTTGTGTATGTGAGCTTTGGACTTGTGCATTTTCCTGGATGATATAGTTAGAGGGGGTTACTGGGGACAGAAACCACAGCTACTAAGGAACAGTTTTGTGAGGTAAAACATATATGAACACCAAAACTGAACTTGTCATCTGGTATCCAAATTCCCTAGACATTTTTGTGGTCGGTATTCTTTGAAGTCCAGAGCCCGTTGTAGTACCAATTGCAAAATACAGAATAAATGATATAACTTGACATGACAATAATTTCCCTTATATAATTATATCCTAGATTTGTTAGTTTTGTGTGTTTGTTTACTCTTTTGCCTGCACAACTTGGCCTATCTTAGATATGACCAGAGGCATGAACTCTCATGACTACTGGTTCGTCTTTCTATAACAGCAACTCTCTTGGGCAATGTTAATGCTTATCAACACAAGCCTATGGAAGTCAATACCTTCTATCAACATGATGGCATAATGGGGTTTTCAAGATAAAGATGAGCTTTTCTGTGTTAGGTGCTGTATTTGTAATATGTTAAATACCAAATTACCACAAATGGTGCAGCTTAAAACAACACGTTTATCTCATAGTTAACATAATCAGGAACCCAAAAATGGCTTAGCTGGGTCTGCATATTTAGGGTCTGTACAAAGATAAAATGAGGGTGGACTTGGGCTGAGTCTCACCTGCAGGCTAAAGTGAGGAAGGATGATTGTGAATAAGACTGAAGTTCCTCAAGGGCCATTGGAATGAGGTCCTTGTAGGCTAGTTTCCAGTAAGTTATTGGTGGGAGGACACCTGTAGTTCCTTGCCTTGTGAACCTTTCAACATAGTGACTTCTTTCATCAATGACAACAAGCAAGAGAGTACCTTGTGGTTTAAAAGTCTCAAAATAATTACAATGTTTCTTAACATATTTTAAATATGGGATACTGTAATTTCCTTTTTATGACCCTAATTACCATAATATTTATAGGATTGTTGTAGTGAAGAAATGAATATAAGATACTAAAACATTGGATGAATATTGTGCTATTATTGCTATTAGCCACTGTCTTTGGTGAGAAGGTGTATTAACACAAGGGTAGGGGGACGGTGTGTGAGAAACTGATTTTTAAAATGCTAAAATTTATCTTCACAGCATATATCTGTATGTTTTGAAGTACACTTGGGATTTTGTTTCAATTCAAGGATGGTGAGGCAATCAGATCAGGCGACAACTGCCTCTGAAAAGATAGCTTGTGACTCACAGTTCCCAAAAGGAGGGGGTGTGTCACACCATGCAGGGTCACGTGGTAAAGCACCAGGGATGGTTAAGAGGTGAAAGTGATAAAGGAAAGCATGGTAATGGGGATTATTTATGTTTGTGGAATGTATGAAGGTAAGTAAGCAGGTTTCTGAAATTCCAGCCTTCTCTGCTCCATAGAGGCTGTTCTTATTGTTTAGCACCTGGCCCTGGCGTGACTCCGGGCAAGTGAGAGTGTTTTTCACTGCAGGAACCTGATAAAAGAGGCAGGTGAGAGTGTGGACTCAGGGTTAGTTGGTTTGCATATTAAATACTTAATCACAGGCAAACTGTTTTCTATCTCTACAAATTTGAATTCTACCTCTGAGTAGTTAAGTCCCCCTCCAGATGCTGAGTGCCCTAAGATGCCAAGACATCGTAAAATATACAAAATAAACCACATGATTACTACTCATCATTATTCACATGCTATCTGAAAAACTTTGGTGGTTTAATTTTAATGCAATAATGTAAAAGATTTACATTCATTTGATTAGACTAGCAAAGTGGTTTAAGCCATGAAAGTTCAGCGGACTGGGATTAAATCTCATTTCAGCATTTGCCCGTTCCAACATGATCATCTAGAAAAATCAGTGTCCCTGTTTGCATAATAATAGTTTTAACCATATATATATATATATATATATATATATATATATATGTGTGTGTGTGTGTGTGTATATATATATATATATATATACACAGTAAACACAATAATGTGAATAAATTAATTAGTCCAGTATCTGGTTCACAGTGCATCTTCAATATATATTATTATTATCATCATTAATGTTATTATAATTTTCAAGCCCTAGGACTGCTCTTCAAACCTTTCCACATCTGTACATTCCTATCTTGACAGGGGAACTGGATGGAATGAACAGGTGGAGCCACCTTGTCCAGGACCTCTCCATCTACCCACCTTGCCTACCCATCTTTTTCCCTACAGAGTTTGAAACAGTGGTACCCATTACATATCTCCATCCTTAATCATATCTGAGTATCTCCTTCCATCATGCATGAATCCCATGATATCCAGGCTCACAGCAGATGGGAAAACCAGGGTACCCATACTCTGCATCTCTCATTAGCTTGTGAAGATAGTATCAGTAATAGTGTGGAAGGCAAGAGATGTCATAAAATGTTGAAATGCTGTGTCTGGGTGATGGAGAAGACTTTATTTTTTTATTAGCATCAGTATGTCATGTTTTGTTTTTCTGTGGGTTTAGTAAACACAGAAAAGGCATTTCATTTCCCTCTGCCAGGGTTCCCACTTGCTCTGCATGAGCAGCATGCCAGATAACCTAAGCTTCTGCAGCCAGAGTGCCAAGAACATTATGATCAATTTGCCACTTGTTTGCCATGAACCCATTAGGAATTAGAGAGCTTTAGTCTTGAATTCTTGCCACACCTGTGGATACTCTTATGTAACCGGGCATGAGGACCTTTTGCCTTTGAACCTCCCCTTCCATTTCCTGTCACTTCAAGCCATTTAAAGCACACTGACACTTAAACACATTTTTCCTCTAATAGAGGCTCACACTGTCTTGGCTTTATTCTTTTCAGTGCCACTTTTTCATTCCTCCTCTCTGTCCTACTGCCCATCGTGGCCAGGCTGCCTTTTGAAAGAGTCATGTTTGCAGGGACAGGCAAAGGAACTGTGACCACCTGCTGGCTGGACAGCTTACCCACTGCTCTTCTGATTACCTGTGCCAGGATGAGGCAGCTCTTCAAAAGATCTAAGACAAAGGCTGGACTGAGACAAACTGAACTGAGATTAAGAGAACACAGAAGAGAATCTATGAATTACCAACTGTACTTACCTCCTCTCGGCAATGTATTTAGAAATTCCAGCTTTCCAAATTTATTGTGTCTGGAAATTTCCCTTTGTATCTATCATAGTAGAGGGGAAAACTGATGAATATTTGTTGAATGTCTCCTGCAGTTCAATTTCCTTTTGCCCCCCAAATTTCTCATTTCTCAAACCAAACCCAAGGTCTTATATGTAAGGTTTCGTTTAGGAAGAAGAAAAAAAAACTTTAAAGAAAAATGAAAAATTTCTTCACTGTCCCAGTTCCATTTCTGATATTAGGAGAGAAAAAGGCAGGGTGGGTTGGCTATTAAGGCAAAGCAGGGAGACGGAACAGGCAGATCAGAGTCAGAGTGGACACCAGGAGCATGGGAAAAAGAGCTTGTGGCAATTCTAGCCTATGGACGCCATGACAAAAACCCTAGATCACAACAACAACCCTCTGTGTAGACACATCACACAAATCCCAGTATGCATTCAAGGCCCTTCCAATTCCTACCCATGCCCATTCTTACACAGCATCTACATGGATATACGTTAAACCTCTCCAGCACACTTCTGTGCATAAATTACTCTATGACACAAGAACATTCTAAAAGTTTACTTTGTCTAACAACCCACTTGGATTCCTTAGTTCAACACCCATGATGCACTCCTACTCCAATTAATACTTTCCTTCTTTGATTCCTGGATGCCTTCCTCTTTTTTTTTTATTCCGGTGTTCTCTCTCATTGTGTTTCTTTGGGGAGTGGGATGGGACTTTCCTTTTCTTTTTCTTTTTGTCATTCTTGTTGCTCTCTTCGAGGCTTAAAATACATTCTTTTAGTTTTTCATGTATGAATTTATCTAAACCACATAATAGTAAGACATAGATGCTATTTTTAGTCTTATTTTACAGATGAAAAAACTGATATTTAGCAAGCTTAACTACCTTATCTTACATAATTCAAAAGCTATCAAAGTTAATTTTTATTAGGATTCCTACTAGTTATTTATAAATGTACCTTTAAAAACCACCAAATTCAGTGTTATTGGATACCATATATATCCAAGAATTGATGCTTAGTGGGTAGTTGTACATATGTATACACCTTGATTTCAAGAGAAATATTTGAGCTATAAATAAAACTCTAGATCTATTCATAGGACAGAATGATATCACTTATGGTCAATATAGATAGAAAGTAAAGAAGATATTAAACCCAGAGTCAATATTGCCCAGATTTCAGAATATTGCTTTTGAATGTTTTACCTATTTCTTAAGCATTAGTGTAATCTTAGACATAGTGTAATCTCTAAAAATTAAATTGTGAGAGAATTGTTAAGAATAGAGATTTCCAACTCAGCCACTGAGAGAAGGTGAACAAGTTACTTACATTTTCTAAATATCATTTTACTCATCTCCAAGATGGAGAAAATAATTATAACTACTTCAGAAGGTTGTTTTGAATCTTTATGAGAATTAATATATTTTCCTTAAAATTTATTTTTAAATTTTATTTTACTTCTTTTTATTGTTGTTCAAGTACATTTGTCTCCATTCCACCTCTACCTCTCTTCCCTGCCCACCAGCCCCCACCTCCAACCCTCAATTCTACCCTTCTTTGGCTTTGTCCATGGGTCCTTTATGCATGCTCCTTGATGACCCTTCCCCTTCTTTCCCTCATTATTCCTTTCTCCCCTCTCAGTGGGAATGCAGACTGGTGCGACCACTTTGGAAAACAGTATGGAATTTCCTAAAAAAATGAAAATGGAGTTGCCTTTTGACCAGCAATTCCACTGCTGGGATGATACCCTAAGAATCCTGAAACACCAATTTCAAAAACCTATGCACCCCAATGTTCATAGCAGCACAATTTACCATAGCCAAGTGCTGGAAGCAACCTAAGTGCCCATCAGTAAATAAGTGGATCAAAAAACCATGGTACATTTATGCAATGGAATACTATGCAGCAGAAAGAAAGAAGGACTGCCTACCCTTTGTGACAGTAAGGATGGAACTGGAGAGTATTATGCTAAGCAAAATAAACCAGATGGTGAAAGACAAATATCACGTGGTCTCACCTACAAGTGGAACCTAATCAACTAAAAACAAACAAACAAGCAAAATATAACCAGAGACATTGAAATAAAGAGTTAATATTTGAAATAATTGTGCATTAATGGCACCTAGTAAGTCTCTTATGTTTTACTCTTTTTCTTATTTCTAAGATATAGTTGATAATAGTACCTACAATATGCTCATAAGAATTAAAATGAATAAAACAAATAAGAACTATATAAATATTAACGTTATTTTATAAAATCTTTCATAGGCATCCCATGAATAACAGATACATTCTTAATTTTTATATTCCTTTTCATAAATGTTCATGACTATAGTTCTGTGTAAATGGATATTTAATTCTCCTGTTGTTTCAAGGTTTGCCTTTTTCATAACTCCTGAAAGGCATATATAAGAGGCTCAGAGACAAAGCTCACATTTTCATATTCTTTTACCTTGTCATGAACTTCAATTATATGCTTATCTCTTGACTCTTTCAATGGAATCATTTCAGATATTGGAATGAAGTTTATTCTAGTTGATGAATAACCCTTTGATAATATTCAATATATGATGAAATATGTATTTAAAAGATTTTAGACTTCACCTTTTAAAAATATATCTAGTACTTTTAAAATAAATATTGTTATTTTAACTTTTTAAAGATTTTATTTATTTTTAGACAGAGGGGAAGGGAGGGGGAAAGAGAGGGAGAGAAACATCAGTGTGTGGTTGCCTCTCACATGCTCCCTACTGGGGACCTACCCTACAACCCAGGCATGTGCGCTGACTGGGAATCAAACCAGCTACCCTTGGATTCACAGTCCGACACTCAATCCACTGAGCCATGCCAGCCAGGGCTATATCTCATAATTTTAATAAATACTTTAACTTCTATAATAAATGATATCTATTGAGAGTTTATACATTTGGTTAAATGTCATCTTCTGTAGACTTAAATTTGGCAGTTAAAATTTTTTTTTCCAATTTGGATAGGTATGTGTTTAACCTGTAACCACTTTTGGATACTTTCTCTGATTCTTCAATTCATTATCAGTGTGTTTAAAGTGGGTGTATTTTTTTTTATTTGAAAGCATTTTTACTGCAAATAACTTTTATCCAAACTGTGATGAAACTTGTTAGTCGTAATGGCTCTTACTGGCATTCCTACCACAGAACAATATCTCTTTACAGCTGACAAGGGAAACCAGCTTAGTTATCAGGAGACATCTATGAGTTTTCATTACTCAGAACTTACCTAAGTACATATTTCCAAGTAAAACTCCAGGAAACTTGATTATATTCGTAAATAGATAACATTATAACCAATAGAAGCCAAGAAACCCCTAGGATGTTTTCAAAGAAACACCTTGAAATAAACAGTGTTATTAAACAATGCAATACCATGGAATTAGCCCACAGAGTACATCATTTCTGTGCAGCTGTAAAGTGGGACCACTTCTTTCTTTTCTAGGCAACGAAGTACGTAGGCAACCAGAGGGGAACTGAGAATACTGCAAGTTCAGAGAGGAAAAAACTGTTGACTTCTAGGTCTTTTTGTTAGAATTTAAGGGGTACCTCTGATTCTGCAAATCTATCAGTATTTATGAGAAACAAAGAAGCTGTTGGGTTCAAGACAAAACTTTTCCAAACTGTCTGGTATGGTGGTCATAGAGAATTGGTAAAGAGAAATTAGATTTGGGTGTTCAAAATTCCATACACAAAATTTCTTCCCCCAAAGTAGCTTCTGAAGATGCAAAGAATCAATGGACCAGGAACGTTAATGATAAAACATTACAAACAGTAGAAAGACAGGGGAGGATTAGAATAATGGCAAGTAGTCCTGGCTGGTGTGGCTCAGTGAATTGAGCTCTAACCTGTGAACCAATGGGCCTGTGGTTGAATTCCCAGTCAGGGCACTGGCCTGGGTTGTGGGCCAGGTCCCCTGTAGGGGGTGCTTGACAGGCAACCATGCAGTAATGTTTCTCTCCCTCTTTTTCTCCATTTCCCTCTCTAAAAATAAATAAGTAAAATCTTAAAAAAAAGAAAGAAAGAAAGAAGAAGAAGAAGAAGAAGAAGAAGAAGAAGAAGAAGAAGAAGAAGAAGAAGAAGAAGAAGAAGAGGAAGGAGAAGAAGAAGGAGAAGGAGAAGGAGAAGGAGAAGAAGAATAGCAAGTAAAGTTAGGTCGGTAGATATGGGCTCTACTTTTTTTCCCATGTGGTTTTTCTTTTACATTCTTTTTATTTTTTAATTTTTTAAATTACAGTTTACATTCATTATTGTTTTGTATTAGGTATATGGCATAGTGGTTAGACAATCACATTTTACAAAGTGTTTCCCCTGATATTTCTGGTCCCTACTTGGGAGATATATGAAGGTATAAGGGAATGAGCATAAGGATGGGGGAAAGAAACATCTGTTTTATTTTTGATTCTGTCATTAAGCTAGCTGTGTGACACATTTAAACTTTTGTTTCACAGCAGCTCATCTAAAAATCAAGCTCTTTATTAAATGTGATTTCAATGGTACTCTTTAAGTTTGGGGGGTTAGAGGATATGATTTGGGGAAGATCAGAGTACACAACTTGCCCCATTCTGGAAACAGAGACCATATTTTATTTTTCTACAGATAATATTCCATTCTGTAACTCTGTTTATAAAATGAGTAGCAATTTATCATAGAACTTTACTTCTCATATTGTAAAGCTCTTCACTAGGCATTACCTCATTATCATTGTGCCACACACTAAATATTCCAACACTAAATTAATTGTTCACAACACTATCTCACTCATTTCTCAAAAAAATATGAAAACATTTTTTTATCTTTCATTTCTATTCGAGCAAAATGCTGAGAGAAGTAGCATTGCTTCTCCAGATCACACAGCTATGAAGTGGTGATGCCAAAATATAAACCAGGATGCACAATATTTCCAAACTTGTGATCTTCCCCAAATCCAGTTCAACCGATCTATTGTAATAGTTTAAACAGGGGGTCATAGTTATTAAGGAGCTTAGTAGTGCATACCTTTCTAATTTAGGATTACCATATTTAATCATTATTACCTCTAATTAGAACAAACAAACAAAAAAGGAACATAAAGGTAGGCAAAGCTAGGCCAATTAGTCTAGTGAAACTTATAGCTCTATTTTTCATGGATAATACTTTCTGATAAAGTAATACAAATAACACAGATTTTTATCTCCTTCTGAGATGAAGTCAATAACTGTATTTTGATAGTCATCTTTAGGTCTTTGTAGGCATAGGCATACTAAATATCATTGCATAAAGGTATTATATTGTTTTTAAACACTTATGGACTAAGTACTCTAAATATATTAACTCACTTATCTATTGACAACCCTAAGTGCTAATTATTGCTGTTCTGAAGATGACCATACTGAATCTCAGGGATGGATACTAAATTATGCAAGTTTGCTTAGTTAATGGAAAACTGTGGGACCTCAGATTCAAACTTAGTAATTTCTAATAAAACACCTATTTCCTTTCTATATATGAAATATCTTTATTGGTCTCCTACATATAATTAATTATATGAGTAGAGTATAAAGGAAGAGGTGTAAACACTAATATTTATCACGAGGTTATTACATGTTCTGAACTATACTTTCGCTTGTATTTTCTCATTTAAGCTGAACAATTATCTTGTAAAATATTTATATTATGTACATCTTGAGAACTGGAAACTGGGGTGTGGAAAACATCATGTAATTTTTATAAGGTGACACACATCTGAAAATCCTGAAAAGCTGGAATATGAAACTAAGTGTGATTGACCTAGAAGCCTGAAGTATTTTTGCCATTGCACCTGAAAAGCACTTTAATAACTTGTGCTATTAAGACTCTGTTAAAACGATTGACTTTATCAATTTAATTTTAAGGCTATTTATGTTTTTCTATTTTAGTAATTGTTAAAATATATTTGTCTAGTAACTTATCTACTTTATGATTTAAAAATTATGTTGACAGAAAAATTCAATCTATATTATCATAATTCTATCTCTGTGACATCTATGGATATTTCCATATTTTCATTTATAATTTTTTGAGCCTTCTCCTTTTCCTTTTTAATCATCCTCTTATTGAAATTTTCTGAAGTATTACTCTTCCAAAGAAGTACTTATGTCTTTATCCATTATGTCTTTATCTTTCTATTTTATATTTGGATTTTGTTTAATTTCATTATATTTTGATGAGAAATATAAATATTATTATTTCATTTTAAGTAGTTTTATATTTCTATTAGTTTGTTTGTTTAATCTGTGGGTTAATAGCATATTTACTAATTTGTAAAACAGAATTCTTTCCTAGTTTTGATGTGTTATTTTCTAACTTAATCAAGTTGTGGTATTTGAATAAAACTGAAACACTGATATGAAAGAATACATGCACTTGTATGTTCACTGCAGCATTATTTATGATAGCCAAGATTTGGAAGCAGTTCAGGTGTCTATTGGTCAATTAGTGGTAAAAACAACCATGGTTACTTAAACACAGTGGAATATTACTTGGCCATAAAAAGGAAGGAAATCTTAACCTTTGCAATATCATGGATTGAGCTGGAGAGCATTAAGCTAAGTGAAATAAACCTGCCAGAGAAAGACAAGTACCATATGATTTCACTCATATGTGGAATCTAATGAACAAAATAAACTAACAAAGTAGAAACAAACTCATAAAAATGGAGAACAGGCTGACAACTGTGATAGGGGTGTTACAGGTCTGGGTGAAAAAAAGGTGAAGGGATAAATAAATAAGTAAGTAAGTAAGTAAATAAACTGACCTCACAACCACAGACAACACAATGGTGATTACCAGGGGGAAATGAAGGGGGAGAAGGAGAGGGTAGAAGAGGGTACAAGGAGGATAAATGGTGATGGAAGGAGACTTGACTTGGTGTGGAGGACACATAATACAATGCACAGATGACGTTTTGTAGAGCTGAACACCTGAAATCTATATAATTTTATTAACCAATGTTACCCCAATAAATTAAATAAAAAGAAAAGTATAGAAACATGATAAAACACTGAGCTGTAGTTAGAAAATAGGTGCATTTTAAGGCTGATGTTTATGGTCAGTTTTCTTAGACTTTATGTGGTTGAAAACACATCTGTCATATTGTTACTTAATGGTAATTTGTTCAGGCTGTTCATATATTATTATTATTACTATTGTTTTGTTTGAGCTATTAAACACTGATAGTGTTCTTGATTGACAAAATTAATACTCAGCCAAACTAAGGCAGACATTGCTATTATCAACTGTTTTATCTTATCATGATTTCACTAGTAAAATGGTTTGCACCATTTTATATTTTAGCCACATTGCTATTGTGTATATTCTATAACAAGCACCCATGGCATAGGAAATGCAATTATATGATTAGTTAAAAAGTTTAGCTAAAAGTTTACAGAGTACTTTATGAAGATAAATGGTTTATAATTTTTGCTTAATTCTTATTCTCTAATCTTTCCTTGGCTGGTAATTTTTTTTTTATTCAGGTATCTGCTGAAATGTCACCTCCTCAGATAATTTTCCTGACTGCCCAGTCTAATATTCACCCAAAATTCTTCCACATCATTCTACTTTATAATATTTTTCCCTAAGGACTCATTATAAGGAATCATTTTGTTTTGTTAATTTTGTTCATCTTTATCTGTCTCCTCCCAACACAGTGTAAGTTCTACTAGAACAGGCACTTTGCCTGTTCATCCAGGTGTCCTTAGAATGTAGAACAATGAACATAAGAGTGTTTGATAAATTTTTGTTGAATGAATAATACCGAAAGATATTTATGCAGCTTTTTGAATCCATATTTCTTCAAGTTATACTTTAAAATTTGAAGAGGAAAATGTGGTGATGCATTTCATGATCTAATTTTTATTATCCCAGACAAACTTTAACTCCTCATTGCCTTCTTTTTTCTTTGGATTTCTTTTTTTCCCTTTGATTTTGTGTTCTGTTTCTTTGCCCTCTTTTCCTATTTATTTCTTCTCTTCCCTTTCTCTAATTTTTTATGGATAGTAGATTTTATCTGAGTATGAGTTTGGCTGACTAAACTCATTGTTATTTCTAATACCTAATAGTCAGTAGACTTTCCAAGCAAGAAAATTAAAATGGAAAACTCATTAGTTCAAGGTCAGATATTAATGCTCATCTGCTTGACTATACATGAGAGATACAAACAATGTTGTTGGGGTTTTCCAAGATTATCAATGTGGAGCTTTTATTGTTTTCTATTGTGAATGTAAGTCATCATGGGGATCAACAGACATGTTGCACTCCCATCAGTTCAGACAGGGAGCCATTACTCCCTTAATCTCCCATTAAGGAAATGAGTGTGCCTTGATTAAACATTAATACTTTGCCCTGTCAAGGTATGACCTATTTTTTATCAATTGTTTCCTTCTGACTGCTGTTGAAAAAAAAGCCTGTTTATTAAAATTAAAAAGTTGCATACAAGTAGAGGCATTGATTATTAGTAACATGCATTATTTAATTTGACAGTGTTTTTTGGTGGAGAAGATGTAAAGTAGGAAAATGAAACACAATAAATTACAAGAAAAAAAACAGTAAATGTTAAGACTAAAGTCAAGTTAAGGGCAATTCTATGATACTGAATATACATTTAGTTTGACTCCTGAATACTGAGTAAGGCTGTGTCTAGATTTGCCTGGATTGCCATAAAATCTGTCTCTTCATTTGAGTAATTTCTCAAGAATAGTAGTTTCAAGTTGTTTACTAGTCATAGAGAAACTCTTTAGCATATAAGATAATTCTATTAGCAAGTTCACTCATTCAATAGACAGCTATTGAATGCTGAGAACATGCAGATTAGGTTTAAACTCCACAACTATTGTGGTAAACTACACAAGTTCTCATGGAGGAGAAAATACATAATAAAAATTAAAACAAAAATATCATCTTTCAGACTACAAAGTTTGCTTTATAAATGTGTGTGTGTGTGTGTGTGTGTGTGTGTGTGTGTGTGTGTGTGTGTGTAGGGTGTCATTACTGCTATTTTAGTTAGGGTGATCACAAAACCTCTTGGGAAGAGTTGACATTTGAGATCAGATACAAATAATAATGCAACTATGCAAAGCACCAGAGACCAGCACCTGTGCTGAAGGAAATAAAGGCACCAAGGCAGTGTCATTCCTGGAATAGAAAAAAACAGATTGTTGCAGTATCTTGATATAAAAGGGGTATATTAAGAAATGCGGTTGGAGAGTTAAGTAGGCAATATGTTGAGTCCAGTAGGGTAATTGTAAAAATTTGAATTTTGTCATAATTTTTAAGACAAGTTATTGAAATATTATAATATAGGAGTGAAATAACCTTATGTGCTTTAAGATTTCATTTTTAAGACCACATTGTCTATTCTGATGTGTGTAGAGTGAATTGTAATGTATTGAGTGTAGAAGAGAGAGGCCAATTAGGAAGATCATTTCATTGGACAAATGAAATATAGTGTTGTTCTAAAATTGTGGGGAAGAAGCGTAGATGATGTGAAGTGGTCAGGTTTGGGTTGCATTTCATGGATAAAGGCAACTGGAATTATTGATGCATTGCAGAATTGCATATGTGAATGAAGAAAGAAAATAATCAGTAATGACTGTAGTTTTATTATGAGCAACTGGATAGGATACGTGGTGGTGTCATTACAGAATTTAAAGACTGATAAAGGTTTACATTACACAGCCTAAATTCAATAAAAATAAATTTGATGTGTACCTTATTGTAGGTATTATATATTTTCTGTAAATGATATCTTGATAACTATTGAAACTTTTATTTTGGGACCCAGAGGCAGATCCTAAGGAACTCTGGATATGTTTATTTTTGAAGGAAATTTGAAAATATGTTGCAGCCCAAATTTCTGTATCTTGCCTAATATGTATATATTGCATTTAGATCTTGAGTATCTTTTCAAAATCATACCAGGACACTTTATAAAGAGAATTAGTGATAAATGTGAAATATTGAAGGATTATCGACCTAAATGATTGGTAACATTTTGTAGTTTTATGTGACATTTTATAGTGAAAAAAGAAACTAACCTATTGAACATTGAAAAAAATCAATAATGAGCATTAATTGAAGGACTATGCAAAAAATTGGCCTATGTGGGCTTTTTAAAGTTTATTTATCAGAGAAAAGAGCAGAATACTTTATTTTATGTAGTAATCTGTACGGTAAATACTTTAGGACTAATTCATAGATGAAAATTCTTGTCCATCATGGTATGAGCCAATGACCGGTTCTAACATTTAATGTTTGCATCACACATTTCTTTTAAAGATACAAGTGCTGGTATATCTCCAGAGATTCTTAGAATTCATCTGAATAATTTTCCCTATGCATGTGCAACCAGTATTGCCTGACTTTCATTTCCTCTGAATTGTGACCACAATAATTTACTTTTTCTGTCAGGAGTTAATATTTTATTTCCCCATTGGTGTTAATAAGAGTGAACCTTTGCAAGAAGTATGTTTTGATTAAATATTCAGCACTTTGCAGCCCATCTTCATTTTAAAATTCAATGTTGTTAATCTATAGTTCTTCCCTGAGGTATTTTTTATTACCACTGCAAACTGGTATTCAAATCATTTTTTTCTTAAACTATGAAGGCATATGGTGGTTTTAATAAATGGATTTTTAAAGATACTCATCTTTATGTTTTATATCATACTTCATTATGTTTTACATCATTTCTATAACTTCATTATGTTTTATATAATTTCATTTCAATAACAAGAGCAGTAGAAATCCATTTGTACAAATCTAGATTCATATGATTATTTTATATAAAGCATTAATATCTATATGTTGATATATGTCAATTATATCAGAAATAAAAATAGATCATGAGGTAAAAATCTCAAAATGTCTAGAATAAAACTAATGTGCCTCTGCTACAAGAACAAAATAGCGTTTGTAGACATTTCTTTGTAAACAAAAATTCACATGAAACCAGATACCTCTTCTCCTATGTCTTCTCTTTCATCTGATATAAACCTTGCTTTCTAAGTGAAGACAAGTGAAGACAGCCCAACCAATCTAAATAGAGGGGATTTATAAATCTCCAATTCCTACGATGTAATGGGGAATTCTAGAGATTATTTATAATAATAGAAATTATCCAATGATTAGATATAATAATTAGCTACACCCCTTCATGAGGTTGATCAAATGTAACACATGGAGATGTGTTTTCATTGAAGTAATTGCTGCTAGTGTTTTTGGATGAAAGTTTCTATAAATAGTAGAGCAAATGAATAATTATCTGAGCTGTTTTTGTAAACTGGCATTTTAGAGATATGATATACTTCCATGAAGCTTTCCCTCAATTATTATTCAAACACTGTGCTAAGCCCTGTGCTAAATGTTGGGAATACACCTGTAAACAAGGTAAAAATGCACCTAGCCCTTGTGGATTTTACATCCTTGTGGACAAGGAAGGGGGCAGAAACATATAATCAATTAAAAATACAAATGATAAAGATTTCTAAATAGTAATGAGAGTGGTGAATATTGGTTAAAACTAGTTTGGATCAATGGTCTATTGTGAACTACTTCTATATACTTTCAAGCAGTTTTCTACAGAAGTATTTCCTTCGATCAGGATATGCGAGGTTATATGTAGTAATACCAATATCTCAGCTTAAAAAAAAGAAAAATGTATCTGTCATTCATGTTACAAGCAGATGAATACAAAACAGCTTTCCTTGGCTCCTCTACAAATCTAAAAATGGTGTCTCTAAAACCCATACATACTTTCTGTAAGGTAGTGATGCAGTAAGGAAGTCATAATTGCAAAGTAATCGGGGGAGGTGAAAAGAGCCCAAAAATAGTACAAGGCTGTTTTTCAAGGCCACTTTTGGAAGTAGTTTACTTTTCAAATTTCATTGGCATAAATAAGTCACATGACCCCCCAACTTCATTTCAAGGGAAACCGAGAAAAGTGCGGTGGTGACACGTCAATACTACTGCAATGATCTGTTTGTCACTATGCTTGCGGAGTTCCCTTCTGTATAAAGATGAGAGAGCTAATACGACTACTACTAATTATGATTGTAAAGACAATTACTATAATTATAATAATTATATCATTATATTATTATAATAATTATAATTTTATCATAAATATTTTTATTCTTCCTACAAAACAAACAATTTCAGGGTGCTTGTTATTAAATTAAGTAAAACCTAATTCTCTTGATCCATAGTTATTTTAATAAATTTTGTCAAAGTAACTATGTTAAAATATATGTCAAACCATGGTTGGTATAAAAATACCCCATGGCTTTTAAGTTAGAATTACACCAAACCAATAATCTGACACCAATTTGATTAATTGGTAATTTTTCACTTGTTATAATTTTAGTGAAAATGTGAGAGTTTATAATGGTTTCTTCTATTTGTATCCCTACTATTCAGTGAGTAAGGCATAATTCCTGGATTCCGTATGTATCATAGTTTGAAATCTGGCACCCCAGAAAGATACGTCCACCATTTAACTCCCAGAATGTATGCCCAGAACCATACCTGGAAAAAAGCCTTCGGAGATATAATTAAGTTAAGGATCTCCAATTAAAAACATCTTGGATTGGCAGGGAATAACGACAAGTGACTTTATGAGAGAAAAACAGAGGGAGATTTGACACAGAACAGAGAAGGCAGACAGTTGAAGGAAGAGGCACTATGGTAAAAAAATAGAAATCATGGTTACATAACCATAAGCCAAGGACCATCTGGTCACCAGAGCTGGAAAAGACAAAGAAGAACCCTCCCCTAGAGCCTGTATAGGGAGTAGGACCCTGCTGACATGTTGAGTTCATACTTTTGGCCTCAAGAATGATTAGAGAATAATTTTCCCTTGTTTTAAGCCACCCACTTGGTGCTAATTCTTTATAGCCCTAGAAAGTTAATACATAGACACAATTCCTGTTTTAATGAAGCTCAGTATATTGAAGGATCACATATGCATACACAAAAAATTAAATAGAAAATATCACATTTGAAAGACCCGTCTTTTAGAGACCAGTGAGAGTGGCGTCCAATTTCCTATTCTTCTAATCAACAGCTTCTATTTTTTTATTTTTGCTTCACTTTTATGAGATTATCTAAGGAGTGAGGCTGGCTGGTCTATTAAACAACCTTACTAGCAAGCACACATGTGAGTAAGACAGAATGCATACAGTTTATATTAGGTTTCAATAGTTTCTCCCAAATAGTACTGGATCAATCACAGGTTCAATGTACAGATTATTTATTAACATTAGGAGATCTATGGGTTTTGACCATTCAGTTTGGGCTCTGAGTCTCAGTGGCTACAGAACTTTCATGATAGGATGTTTGGAGTCTATTTTCCCTCTATTACCTCCACGTGAATCCTTGTTAGTTAGTGGCTGTCTTTGTCTTTTGGTCCTCCCCACCTTGTCTGCTTGTACATATTTCTCCCTACGCTATTGAGTAGAAGGAAGATTTCCCCTAAAATCTCATCATGACCTTCTTTTAATCCTTCCGCTATACTTTCTATGAAGAAAGTGTCTTCATACTTCCGTCAGCCATGAATTTCTAAGTCATATTCCACATAGTTTCCGAGGAGGTTGGATAGAGTCATTGTTAATAAACACTACATGCGTGCATGTGACACACACATACAATACCTTGACAAACATATTCATATAAAGCTTATAGTGCAGTGCCTTGCATATAATTTTAAAGCTAAGTTTTTTATTCAAAAATAGTCAACAAATATTATATGTGCAATATAAAATATTTAAAGCATGTGATGTTTTTGGTATATTTTATTGATTATGCTATTACAGTTGTCCATATTTTTCCCCTTTATCCCCTACCTTGCACCCCATTCCATCTTCCCCCTCCCCCTAGTTCATATCTATGGGATATATATATCAGTTATTTGGCTTCTTCATTTACTTTACTATTCTAAACCTCCCCATCTATTTTTTTTTGTTTTGTTTGTTTTGTTTTTCTCTACATTTTCCCGACACTACTTTCCCCAGCCCCACCAACCCCATCTCCCACCCTCAATCCTTCCCCATTTAGCTTTGTGAATGGGTCCTTTATGCATGTTCCTTGATGACCCTTCCCCCTCTCTCCCCCCATCATCACCCTCCCTCTTCCCATCTGGATACTGTCAGTTTCTTTTTTTATTCCAATGTTGCTGGTTGTATTTTTCTTGCTTGTTTCTTTATTTGATTAGGTTCCACTTATAGGTGAGGTCATATGGTATCTGTCTTTCACCGCCTGGCTTATTTCGCTTAGCATAATGCTCTCCAGCTCTATTCGTGCTGTCATGTAGGATAGTGACTCTTTCTTTCTTTGTGCTGTGTAGTATTCTATAGTGTAAATGTACCACAGTTTTTTATCCACTCACTTACTGTGGGGCACTTAGGTTGCTTCCAATTCTAGGCTACTATAAATTGTGCTACTATGAACATTGGGGTGCATAGGTTCTTTCAAATTGGTGTTCCTGGATTTTTAGGGTATAATCCCAGCAGTAGAATTGCTGGGTCAAAAGGTAGTTCCATTTGTAGTTTTTTAAGGAAATTCCAAACTGTTTTTCCAGAGTAGCTACACTAGTCTACATTCCCACCAACAGTGTACTAGGGTTCCCTTTTCTTGACATCCCTGCCAGTACTTGTTGTTAGTTGATTTGTTTATGATGGCTATACTGACCGTTGTGAACTGGTATCTCATTGTGGTTTCAGTTTGCATCTTTCTGATGGCTAGTGATGATGAATGTCCTTTCATATGTCTCTGGGCCCTGTGTATATCCTCCTTGAAGAAGTGTTTGTTCAGGTCCTTTGCCCATTTTGTAATTGGATTGTTTGTCTTCCTAGAGTAGAGTCATGTGAGTTCTTTATATATTTTGGAGATCAATCTCTCATCTGAGGTATCATTGGTGAATATATTTTCCTATATGGTAGGTTCTTTTTATCATTTTTCTAATGTATTCTTTAGCCATGCAGAAGCATCTTATTTTGAAGAAGTTTTGTTTATTCTTTCCTTTATGTCCCTTGTCCAGGGGGACATATTGATGAAAATATTGCTGCATGGAATATCTGAGATATTCCTGCCTATATTGTCCTCTAGGACTTTCATGGTGTCACGACTTATACTTAAGTTGATTTTTGTGTATTGTGTAAGTTGGTGGTCAAGTTTCTTTTTTTTTTTTCATGTAGCTGTCCAGACCTACCAACACCATTTGTAGAAGAGGCTTTTTTTACTCCATTTTTTTTTGCTTCTGCCTACTTTGTCGAATACAAATGGAACATAGAGACATGGATTTCCTTCTGGTCTCTCCATTCTGTTCCATTGATCTATGTGTCTGTTCTTATGTCAGTACCAGATTGTTCTGATTACAGTGACCTTATAATATAGTTGGAGGCCAGGAATTATGATCCTTCCTACTTTGTTCTTCCTTCTCAAAATTACTGCAGCTATACAGGGTTATTTATAGTTTCATATAAATTTTTGAAATATTTGTTCTATATGTGTGAAATATGTCATTGGTATTTTAATAATGATTGCATTAAATCTATAAATTGCTTTAGGATATATGGACATTTTTTGTTGACGTTAATTCTTCCAATACATGAACACGGTATATGCTTCCATTTATTTGCGTCTTCTGTAATTTCTTTCTTCAGTGTTGTTTAGTTTTCTGAGTACACGTCTTTTCTATCCTTGGTTAAGTTTAATCTTAGATACACTTTTTTCCTTGCAATAGTAAATGTGATTATTTTCCTGATTTCTGAGTCTAATATTTCATTGTTGGTGTACAAAAATGTCTCTGATTTCTGAATGTTGACTTTGTATCTGCTTTTTTGCCAAATTCACTTAGTAGATTGAGTAATTTTTTGGTAGAGTCTAAAGGGTTTTCTATGTATACTTTCATATTATCTGCAAGCAATGAGTTTTACTTCCTCATTTCCAATTGCGATGCATTGAATTTCTTTTTCTTGTCTGATGACTGTGGCTAGGACTTCCAATACTTTGTTGAATTGAAGTGGTGAAAGCAGACATCCTTGTCTTGTTCCCGTTCTTAGTGGGAAAGCTTTTAGTTTTTGCCCATTGAGTGTGATGTTGGTTATAGGTTTTCCATATATGCCCTTTATTATTTTGAGGTATTCTCTCTTTATTCCCACTTCTTGAGTGTTTTATCATAAATGGGACTGTACCTTATCAAATGCTTTTTCAGCATTTATTGATATGCTCATATGATTTTTGTCTTTCCTTTTTTATGTCATGTATTAAGTTTATTGACTTGCAAATATTATACCAACTTTGCATTCCTGGGATGTTTCACTTGATCATGTTGTATGATCTCTTTAATATATTGTAGGATGTGGTTTGCCAAAATTTGTTGAGGATTTTTGTGCCTTTGCTCATCAACAATATTGGTCTGTAATTTTCTTTCTTTGTTGTGTCTTTAACTGGTTTTGGGATTAGGATGATGCTGGCCTCATACAAAGAATTTGGGAGTCTTCTCTTGTCTTGGGTTTTTTGGAATAGTCTGAGAAGGACAAGGGTTAACTCTTCCTTAAATGTTTTGTAAAATTCCCTGTGAAACTGTCTGGCCTAGAACTTATGTGTGCCTGGAGTTTTATTATGACTTCAATTTCATCAGCTGTGATTGGTCTGTTCAGGCATTCTGCTTTTTCTTCATTCAGTTTTGGAAGATTATATTTTCATTGAAATTTGTCCATTTTACCCAGGTTTTCAAATTTCTTGGCATATAGTTGTTTGTAGTAATATCTTACAATCCTTTGTATTCTTATGGTATCAGTTGTAATTTCTCCTCTTTCATTTCTGATTTTATTTATTTGTGTTCTCTCCTTTTTTTTTTTATTGATGATGAGTCTGCTTAAAGGCTTATTGATTTTTGTTTATCTTTTCAAAGAAGCAGCTCCTGGATTTATTGATCTTTTGAATTGTTCTTTTAGTCTCTATGTAATTCAGTTCTGCTCTGATCTTGATTATTTCCTTCCTTCTACTCGCTCTGGGTTTTGTTTTTTGTTGTTTCTCCAGTTTTGTAGATGTAGAGTTAGGTTGTTTATTTGAAATGTTTCTATCTTTTTCAGGTAGGCCTGTATTGCTATGAACTTTCCTCTCAGGGCTGCCTTTGCTGTGTCCCATAGGTTTTGGTCTGTTTATGTTCATTTTCAGTTGTTTCCAGAAACTTTTTGATTTCTTCTTTGATCTCATTATTTACCCATTAATTGTTTAATAGCATGTGACTCAGTCTCCATGAATTTGAATGTTTTTGAGTCTTTCCCTTGAGGTTGGTTTCTAGTTTTAAGTTCTTTTAGTCAGAGAAAATGCTTGTTATGATTTCAATTTTCTTAAATTTGTTGAAGCTTGTTTTGCGTCCTATCATGTGTTCTACCTTTGAAAGTGTTTCTTGTGCATTTGAGAAGAATGTGTAGTTTGCTTCTTTGGGATGGTAGGTTCTCTATGTATCAGTTAAGTCCATTTGATCTAATGTGTCATTCAGTTCAACAATATCCTTGTTGATATTTTGTCTTGAATCTATCCATTGTTGTCAGTGGGGTGTTAGAATCCCCTACTATAAGTGTGTTATTATATATATCTTTCTTGAAATCCTCCAGGATTATCCTTATATATTTTGGTGCCCCTATGTTGGGTTCATACAGGCTTATAATGTTTGTATCTTCTTGATGGATTCTTTCTTTGAGTATTATGAAGTGTCCTTCTGTGTCTCTTTTTATGGCCTTTGTTTTGAAGTCTATTTTGTCTGATAAAAGCATCGTTACCCCAGTTTTTTTTCCCTGTCCATCAGCTTGGAATAGTTTTCCCCTACCTTTTACATTCAGTCTGTGTAGGTCTTTTGCTCTTAAGTGGGTCTCATATAGGCAGGATATTTGAGGGTCATGTTTTCTTATCCATTCAGATACTCTGTGTGTTTTGATTGGAGCATTTATTCGATTTACAATTAAAGCTATTATTGATAGGTACTTATTCATTTTTTCCCTTTGTATTTGTGTTCCTCTCCCTCTCTTTTTCTCATCTTCTTAAAGCAGTCCCTTTATCATATTGCAATGTTGGTTTGGTAGAGGTGTATTCTTTTAGCCTTCTTTTGTCTGTCAAACTCCTTATTTTGCCTTTTATTTTAATTGAGAGCTTTGCTGGATCAAGTAGTCTTGGTTGCAGGCCTTTGCTTTTCATTAATTGAAATATTTCATGTCATTCCCTTCTGGCTTACAGTGTTTCTGTGGAGAAGTCAGCTGCTAACCTTATCGGGGCTCCCTTTTATGTTATGTTCTGTTTCTCCCATCCTGCCTTTGAGAGTCTCTCTTTGTCTTTGATATATACCATTTTAATTATGATGTATCTTGGAATGGGTATCCTTGTGGCCTCTTCATTGGCAACTTCTGTGCTTCTGTGACTTTTTCACTCCTCAAATTAGGGAAGTTTTCCATCATTACTTTTTCAAACAGGTTTTCTATCCCTTGCTCTATTTCTTCCCCTTCTGGTATTCCTACTATATGGATATTATTATATTTTATGTTGTCCTGCATTTCCCTTAATGCCTCTATAATCTTTTTGAGCCTTTTTTCTTTTATTGCTCTTTCTGGGAGTTTTTTCCTACCAATACCTGCAGCTTGTTTATTCGAGAGTCTTCTTCATCTAGCCTGCTTTTCATTCCTTCTACTGCATTCTTGAATTTAGAAATTATATTCTTCATTTCATCTTTGTGTTGAGAGTTTCTAAGTCCTTTTTCATGGTGGTATAGTTTACAATAAGTTCCTTGTAGATTCCCTATTGTTTTTGTAATTCTCACTGAGCTCACTGAGTTCATTGAGCTTCCTTATAACCATTGTTTTGAACTCAATATCTGATGATTTACTTGCCTCCATTTCATTTAGTAGTCTTTCTGGGGATTCCTCCTTTCTCTTCAACTGGGGATTGTTTGTTCATCTTCCCATTATTAGGTTGCTGGAGCTAAACCAGAAAGCCTAGGATACAAACCCATGACTGCAAAAATAACTCCCCATACAACACCACTGTCAACATTATGTGAACCAGTATTAATAAGACTGTAAAGAGATTAAGACTATTATAAGAAAGGAGGGAAATATACTATAGTATAAAATCTAGTGACTTAATATACACAATAGACAAGAAATGAATCTTAAAAAGCTATGTAGTAAAGAAAAATCGCAAATCGTGAAGAAGACTTCAGTGGATTTCTTTTCAGTAGCCTCTAGTATTTATCACTGTTTTTTCTTTCTTGATCCACCTCTGGTGATATCAGATGGTGACCCTGTCTGATTGTAGGTAGCCTGTTCAAGGCTTCCAAGGATATAATGTCTGTGGTTGTCTCCTTCAGTTGTTAATCTAGTCACTCCGCACTCAGCAGTCAGGCTTAAGCACCATAGGATAGGGCTGAATCCTTCCTGCTTTGGGGATAATGTTTGCCCTCAGGCTGGTGCTGCTTGGGGGCAAGTAGTCTGTGTGAGCTTGGTGGCTGCTGCCCTATAGGGAATGACTCAGCATCAGGATCCCTGCGGCTACTCTCTCAGTTCTTTCCCCAAAGTCTCCATCCCCAGTCTCTCCTCAAGCATCTCTAGTCCACTCTGCCCCCTGCTTTGCAGGGATCTACTGTCTGTTGCTGCCACTCTTCACTTAGTAGTCAGGCTTAAGTACCATAGGGCCAGGGCAGAATCCTTCCTGGAGGTGTGGCTATTGTTTCTTCTCAGGCTGCTACCACTCAGGGGAGTGGTCTACCTGAACAAGATGGCTGCTGCCATGTGTGGGATGACTCAGCACCAGGATCTCTGTGGCTACTTTTTCAGTTCTCTCCCCAAAGCTTCCATCCCCATTTTCTCATCAGGCATTTCCAGCCCAGTCTGCGCCCATCTTTGCCCAAGCCCAGGGTAAGTGGCTGCAGATGCGTTGACCTTTTAAATGGCTTTCAGTCTCCAGCTGCTCATCTCTGGCAGAGAGTAGCCCTGCTGCCTTCGCAGCTGGCCATTATCTGTGCACTTTTTGGGCTCTGGTGCTGTGGGCTGGGGATCCCCACTTATGGTTTAGACCACATTCTTCTCAGGGGGATTCAACTGGCTGCTTAAATATCCCTCTGGCAATGCTGCCTGTGGGTTCTCACCCAGTCTTCTTGAGTCTCCTCTGCACTCCTTACCAGTCAGGTTGTTCTGAACTGATTCTTCTGTCTATCCAAGGTAATAAGGCTTCTCTCTTGCTGCTCTTCAGTTGTTTGTTCTGGGTGATTTCTCCACAATTTATTTGTAATTCCATATTTGTCCTGGGAGGAGGTCAGTGTGACTTCCATTCATTTCTTCACCATCTTGCCCTCTCCAAATTGTGACCTTTTAAAAATTTATGTATTAATTTATTTATGGAGAAAGGGGGATGGAAGGAGAAATAGAGAAACATCAATGTGTGGTTACCTCTCATTCACCCTCTATTGGGGACCTCGCCCTCAACTCAGGCCTGTTCCCTGGCTGGAAATCGAACCAGCGACCCTTTGGTTTGCTGGCCAGCATTCAATCCACTGAGCCACACTATCCAGGGAAGTATGTGACTTTTTAAAAGTGATATAAATCTTTTTGGATGTAAACTTGAGTACATTCTCAACCTTTATAAATTTTCCACTGTGGATAATTTTCTGAATGTCTGTTCATGGCTTGATTTATTTTCTAAATATTATCAATGTGACTCAATTCCCCAAATTATAAAACTTCTTTATCAGAATTTGAAACACTGAAGAAATTTTCAAGGAACTTGATGTTGATTCACAAAACTAATGGAAAACTACTCCACAGGAAACTCAATTTCAAGCTGTAAAACTGTTGCTGAGCCTATTGATCTGAATTGTATTTTCACCCTTGGATGCCACTTTCTTAACAAAATCTGTACCTTGTTTCTCTGTATATAGAAGAAATAGAAAAGATGAAAAATGTTTTCTAGGCTTTATAATATAATATTATTCAAATTGTGGCAAGGGGCTAACTAATGAAACCCTTATGGTGAAGAGGTAATAAGCATTAATGTGAGATTGACTAATAGAGTAGAAATCTTATTTGAGTAAAAAGAGAAGAGGTGAGACCTAATCAATTGGAATAAAACCCAATTCAAGCTAAAACTAAAAAGAAAACATTATTTTAGTATAGTATTTGCACAATATATTCTTATTTTGCCTTTGCATGAAGAACTTGCCTGATAGCTGTTTCACAAACTGCATGCATAAAGTCAGCTCTGCTGAATGCTGAGTGACCACACACCTGCATTTAGCACTCTGAGAAGATGTTCTATCACAACACTTAAGGATCCTCTTAAACCCTTCAAATCTTACTGTGTAATTTAGGAGTGGAATGAGTAGAATTATTCCTAATACTCGTTAAGTTGGGATTAGTGCAGGGCAGAATGTTATACTCTAAAATAGACCAAAAAGAAATGGATTCTCCTTCATGAAAAACAACGAGGGGGATAGACCTCAGAACATTCTTTTACTAAGAAGTAAGTAATGATGGATAAAACTTCCTGGACATTCTCCTTCCTGGTGTTACTTCACAAGTAGAAGGTCCAGTAAGACCAAGTTCTTAAAGGGAAGCAAAAGTGAAACCAAAGTCACAGTTAATTCATATAACCAGTGTAGTAGCTGTGGTTCAATGTTCCATGTGCTTAGCATAAATGACTGTGCTTTTCTAGATCATAGTTTTTATAAAGGATGCTAACTCCCAGTATCAAAGCCTTTCATTCATTTACTTATCCAATCTTGTAATACATTTTTCAAGTGCTCACAATGTGACTAGAATGTATTTGACTAAATGTTAATGACACAAACATATGTAAGACAGTCTTCAATCTGAAGGAACTAGTATTCAAGAACAGGAAACAATAAATGCAAGTAGATAGATGCTTTTAACATAATGGAGCCAGTATTAAAATAAAACTCTATTCAGAGAGCTGGTGTAGCAGAACCATAGGGTGGGAATTTCTGCAGGAAAAAAAAAAGTATTCAGTGTCAAAATAGTTTATCATTATCCAGTGATTTTTATACAACATTTTAATCCTTATGCATGGTTTTAATTTGTTGGAAGCTTACATGAGTAAATATTTCCATTTTAAAGGTGAATGGATATATATGTAACTGTAACAAAAATAAAATACTAATATTTAATTACTGGAAAACAAACAACCCAGAGGAACTTAGCCTAGTGCAGTGTTCCACAAGCTTTAGAGCAAATTACCACTAAGCAAACAATCAGAGATTCTAAATTATGGTGGAACATTAAAAGCCTCAGTATTCAGAATACATTTTTCATTTTGTATTTCTTATCTCATTGGCAAAATGCTCAAAATAAAATTTTTGTTTATGGGAGCAGTCCAATGTAATGGAAAAAATTGATCAAAAAGAAAGAAATATAATCCAGTTTGTGACATTTAAAAATATTAAAGAAAAATATAATCCGAAGTTTGTGATAATTGAGAATAAGAAATTACTAATGACTTACTTAAGAAGTAGAATAAATAATCCTCTGCTATTTTGGGAAAGAAGTACAGATTAATAATGTTTATTCCGAATGAAGTCATAGTGATCCCCCTTTTTCTTTTGAAAGTACAATGGAGACATGATAAAGTGCTGATAATCGAGCTAAAGCTTACATTCTTCTTAAGATAAAAACAACCAAGACTGAAAATTTATGTTTTAACAAGAAGTAACATTGTATGGTGGGAAGTCTAAGAGTTCAAATACACTTAAAAACATATTTGATCAGATTCTCATTTATCTAATTTATAGAATGACATGGTATTTATTGTTTCTAAGATTTCCTGTGAGGATTATATGAGAGGGTATTTGTGACCTGTCTGTCCTAGCATATAACATGCTCCATGAATGCAGGAAGCCTGTTCTTTCTCAACCCTTACCAATTCCTGAAAGCCACACATGCTCTTCCTATGCTGTCCAGACAATGTGTCTTGGTTGTCTCTATACACAATGACTTTTTACTATTTTTGTAAAAGATATAATGACTAATTATATTCCATTATTAATGTTTTGCATTTTTCATAGTTTATCAGATACATTTTATACATCCTTACCTATAATTAAAGCAATTATTTAATAGTAGTTATTTGCAGAGGGTAGTTGGTAGGGTGGGTGTCATTTGTTAAGACATATTGGCCAGATTGGACATCGTGCTCTCACCATACAGGTCAATGAAAATGGGACAAGATAACAGTTAAAGGTTTCCAGATGTGATTTTTTCTAGTAGAGTTTATTGGTCTTAGATTTCAAACAATATGTTTTTCTTTCAGGAAAATGAGTTACATTTCTAGTAGGCATAACTGAATGGATACATTAGGCAGTCAGCCTCGGAAGTCTGGGAACCTTACATTCTAAGATAGTTCATTCTTGATTGTCAGGAATTTAATCCAATTTCCCTAGGTTTGGACCCAATATTGGTATTCAAAAAAAAAAATGAATGGACAAAATATAAGCATTATTTGTGACTTCAGGTGTCAGCAAGTTAGCTCTACACACTAAAAAGTAATCATGTTCCTTTTCGGCATACAACATGTAAAAATGATGAACTCTTTTAGATTAAATGAAAATATATATCTGCTAACAGAAGGGGCTCTGAATTTCTGATGAACTAGTTTAGATTTTATGATACCATAGTTAGTTGTATAAATCTTTGAATACAAATACTCTGTAGTCATTATTTCTAGTTCACTAATATACTGCAGCTGAAATCCACTATTTCTACAATTCTTAATTATAAAATTTCAGAGTATTATTTTTATTGCATTTTGTTCCATTACCATTTAGTCCTCTTATACCCCTCTCCCCCTGCCAATCACCACTCTCTTGCCCATGTCAATGAGTCCTTTTTCCTTTTTGCTCAGTCCCTCCACCCCCTCATCACCCCTCCCCTTCGCTGTCATCCTGCTCTCTTTGAGTCTGTCTCTATTTTGCTTCTTAGTTAAGTTTGTTTATTAGATTCCACATATGAGTTAAATCATATGGTATTTGTCTTCCTATGTCTGGCTTATTTCACTTAACATAATGTTCTCCAGGTCCATGCTGTCGCAAAGTGTACAATTTTCTTCTTTATGCTCAAGTAATATTCCTTTGTGTAAATGTTCCACAGTTGTTTTATTCACTCATCTATTGATAGACACTTGGGCTGCTTCCAGATCTTAGCAGTTGTAAATGATGCTGCAAATGAATATAAGGTTGCTTATATTCTTTCAAATTAGTGTTCTGGGTTTCTTTGGATATATTCCCAGAAATGGGATTGGTGGGTCAAAAGGCAGATCCATTTTTAATTTTTTGAGGTCTCTCCATACTGCTTTCCACATTTTTTGTACCAATCAGCATTCCCACCAGCAGTGCAAAAGTTTTCCCCTTTCTCCACGTCCTCCTCAGCACTTGTTTTTTGTTTATTTATTGATGGTAGCCATTCTGACAAGTGTGAGGTGATACCTCATTTTGGTTTACTTAAATATTAGACCTGAAGCCATAAAAATCCTAGAAGAAAACATAGGTAGTAAAATCTAGGACATTACTCATAGCAATATTTTATCTGATACATCTTCCCAGGCAAAAGAAATGAAAGAAAAATTAATAAATGGGACTACACCAAACTAATAAGTTTCTGCACAGCAAAGGAAACCATCAACAAAATAAAAAGACAACCCACAGAATGGGAGAACATATTCACTAATATTTCTGAAAAGGGGTTAGTATTCAAAATTTATAAAGAACTTACAAAACTCAACACAAAAAGACCCCAAGAATCCAATTTAAAAATGGACAAATGACCTGCATATACACTTCTCCAAAGAGGACATGCAGGTGGCTGATAGACACATGAAAAGGTGTTCAACATCACTAATTATCAGAGAAATGCAAATTAAGAATATTGTCAATGAGACATATTTTAACTTCTTGTTTGAGATAAGTCTATTATATATAACTAAGACTAGTCAATGTAAAATATTTTAAGCAACTCTAACAAATTTATAAAGTCCAAGTAATGTTTTCTCTTGAGTGGCTACTATGAGGCTTAATATATTCATTACTGTAATGCTATCATCTTTAAAGAGGTTATTGAAATGCTCATTTTGGAATATTTGAGATATTTCTTTTGCCTCCTGTTGTGAAACAATGAGGTTTTTGGGGGGATCCAATCATATTTTTTTTTTATTGTTGTTCAATTACAGTTGTCCCCATTTTTCCACCATTACTTTTCCCTACCCTATCTACCTCTACCTCCCACATTCAACCCTCCCTCCCATTATCTTTGCCTATGGGTCCCTTATACATGTTCCTTGACTTATCTTTCCCCTTCTTTTTTCCTTTCCCTCCCTCCCCTCTCCCCTCTGGTCACTATCAGTTTGTTCTTTATTTCCATGTCCCTAGTTCTATTTTACTTGCTTATTTGTTTTGTTGATTAGGTTCCACTGATAGTTGAGATCATATGGTATCTGTCTTTCACAGCCTGGATTATTCCACTTAGCATAATACTCTCCAGTTCCATTCACGCAGTCCTGAAGGGTAGGAGTTCCTTCTTTCTTTCTGCTGCTTAGTGTTCCATTGTACAAAGGTACCACAGTTTTTTGATCCACTCATTTACTGTTGGGCACTTAGGCTATTTCCAATACTTGACTATTGTAAATTGTGCTGCTATGAACACTGGGGAGTATAGGTTCTTTTGAACTGGTGTTTCAGGATTCTTAGGGTATAATCCCAACAGTGGAATTGCTGGGTTAAAAGGCATTTCAATTTTTAGTTTTTTGAGGAAATTACTTACTGCTTTCCACAGTGGCTGCACCAGTCTGCATTCCCACCAACAGTGTACTAAGATTCTCTTTTTTCCACCACATCACCAGTACTGGTGATCTATTTGTTGATCTATTTACAATGGCCATTCTGACCAATGTGAAGTGGTATCTTACTGTGGTTTTAATCTGTATTTCTCTGATGGCTAGTGATGCTGAGCATCCTTTCATATGTCTCTGGGCCCTGCATATGTCCTCCTCAGAGAAGTGTCTATCCAGGTCCTTTGCCCATTTTTTAAATTGTATTGTTTGCCTACCTGGTGTGGAGTTTTTGAGTTCTTTATATATTTTGGTGATAAAACCCTTGTCTGAGGTATCATTGGTAAATATATTTTCCCATATGGTTAGTTCCCTTTTCATTTTACTGATTTTTCTTTAGCGATGCAAACTTAATGAGGTTTTACATGTGACGATACTCATCTATAGTTTAATCTTTTATGTGCTGAATGAGGTCATGAGTGCCACAGTTCGGATGGTAGTCATCTGCTTGCCTGTCATGGTTGGTCACATAAGATACCTCTATCTCATGGACATTACTCTTATTGGTAGGTAACAGAGTACATGTTTGTCTAATTGAAACAAAAAGGGTTTGTTAAGAGAAATGCATACCTCACACAAACATTGTATGCAGTGAATATGTAGTGTTTGTGCTGAGAACTTATAAATCAGGAAAGAAGAATAGAAAATGCTCTTGCAGTATTAATTAAAATATGATAAATTAAGGCTTTAATGGATAACAACATTTACCTCAGAGCATGAAGAGAGTGAAAGAAACAGCTAGGCAACTATAGGTGGAAGTTTGCCCCAGGGAGAGTACAGGGAGTAAGAGGAGGCTGCCTGAAAAATTTGAGCCCTTAGAAAGATGCAAGTAAGCTACAGTGATGTGAATGATTTGGAGAGTTTTTATACATGAAATCGAAATCCAATGGTGTCAATATCATGGAGATTATTTTAATGACTAGATTTTATTCTATATAAAAATGTAAGCTATGAAGAAGATTGAAAGAGGGAAAAGATGAAACAAAGACACCAAGCAAAGAGCTATTAATAAACCAGGATAGAACTGCTGTTTTTATGTAAGTTCTGAGAAGTGATTTTTTCTTTTTATTGAACTTGCAGTGTTACAGGAAATAAATAATCAATGAGGCATATGGTTTGAACAAAGGAGGGTGACAGTACAGTTATTCATGGGGAATATTCTTGGTTTAACAAGTTTTTCTGGAAGGGTAGGATAGAATATCAAGGACTTTTAATGTTATCTTAAATATTTAAAAGTATACAAATTAAAATGTGATGTTTATTCATATAGAAATGTTGGTAGATTACTGAATATATAACCCTAGAATCAAAAGGAGTGCTTAGCATTATAGATACAATAATAAATTCACCAGAAAATTATTTCTATCCATTAAATAAATTGAATAAGGTTACTAAGGAGCTAAAAATATGTGGTCAAGGAAGAGCAACAAACTCTGTTTCCAATAAAACAGACAACCAGGATTACCAAGGGACTCTTGTACTGCAGAAAATTTGACCCTATACACACAAACACACACAGTGGAGATTAGAGTGATACTGCTACAAGACAAGGAATGCCTGAGACTTCTGGAAACTGGAAAAGGCAGAGAATTATATCCTCTTTGAGGCTTCAGAGGGAACAGGACCTTCCTAGATTATTGATTTAGGACTCTGTGCTCCAGATCTGTAGGTGTACACATTTCTGTTGTTTCAAAACACCCAGTGTGCAACCTTTTGTTATGAGATTCCTGAGACTAACATTCATGGTTAAGGATTGTGCTGAGTGTCTGCTGGAAGATATAGATAAGGGTTGGATGAGTAGGTTATATGTAATAAATCTATTCCAACATTTCCATAAACAAGTCATTTGGAATGAATTTTATTTAAAATTAGTGCCCATTGAGTTTAGGTTTCAGCCAATCAAGCAAACAATTACATGTGCTTGAGAAGTTACTGAATACAAATTTGAAAAAGGGACCCAAGAAATTAATTCAGCTTGACGTAAAATTACTTCTTCTTACTTGGTTTAGCCCCTTCAAGGCTCTTCCCATGTACATTCTTCCAATATTTTTAGTATATACCTTGTCCTCATCAGTTTAACTTAATGTTTTTTTTCTCTTGGGTATGCTGGACTTGAAATCTGGCTATAGGTCTTATGGAGTATGAGAATTATTTAAGCCTTTTCAGATAAACGTAGTGCCTCACATATGTTATTTATAAGGCTTCCAAAGATGCCAGAACAATCCTCCAAAAACTGGTAGAAACACAACTCCATGATATGGGAGGTTCATTGATATAGAGGGTTTGAAATTTTCCGAACTGCTTTATTTTCAATTTTAGGGGAAAGGCACTCTACCAATAATTACCCTAACTTTCCTGTAAGAGACATATAAGGTTTTGACACCAAGTTATGACAGGAGGGTAGGACTCGTTTTTTCAAGGCTGAGTCTTGCTACAGCTAAAGAGGTAAGAGAGTATTTGGAAATAATCGTTGAAACCTGCTGATTTCTTTTTACCATGCTCTCATCTACCTCCTCTGCGATCAAGAATCTGCCGACTCAGAAAGTGGCCTCCACAGCTGCCAGCCTAGAATCATGTAAATATATGTCCCATACTTTACTTTTTCCTATATTTCACTCAGTTCTGAAACAGCCTATTCAAGTGCATTGAATTGACAGAAACTCATTCATATAACTGTTCTTCAGGAGCAAGAGAAACTGGGAAATTGAATATATTTCCATTTTAAATTTTGCATTAGAATTTATAGTCTGGGAGGCTCAATATCAACCTAAAAGCACATTATCAGAGAGTTGGAGGTTGTCCTTTCCATTCATACTTTCTCTCATCATTCTATTTGAGACTTGCTGGTTAAATGCTCAGAGAGGCTCACCTTCCATAAAGGAAGAAGACAGTTCCATTATAAATGTACAATTCCCTCAGACTCCTGCTAAGTTTATCAATTGTACAGAATTCCCCAGAACAAGGTACAAAGCAAGAGTACTGATTGTGTTTCTGTTGCTTACATATTGGTGCAGAAGGTCATTATAATAAAAATTCACAATTAAAAATAGTAAAGAATTAGAGAACATATATTATAATCAGGGCACAGTGAAAGCTCTCACTTGGACCTATATATTCAGGAACATATTTTAGAAGAGAGACTCATGGTGAAATGATCTGGGCTTATTTTACTGTTCTTTTCTTCATGATTCAACTTGAGAAGGGAAAAAAATTTGATTAAAACACTTTTCATCTTTTATGACCTAGACATTAAGTAAAATCAAGAGGCAGGTGTAATAAAAGATTGGCTGTTGTTAGTAATATGTTTAAATTTCAAGTGCTATTTGCTGAAATCCTATTTGCCCAGCCTTTTACTAGATGCTGGGGACAGAATCGAAAATTAGGTAGTTACTATGGAAGACACTATGGAAGATAAGAGATACATTTTAGGATAAAAATATGAAATTGAAAAAAGTTTCTGAGGTGCCAAATCATGAGTCATGTACTTGCAATGATGATGGATCCAGGTCAACACCTGCATAGGTAAGAGTACCTGTATGTCTGGAAAAGGGGATTTAGTCATTTTGCAGAGTAAAAGGCCAGGTCAAAGGATCTCAGCTGAATTTGGAAGGTTATAGGGGAAGGCTCTGAAGGCTTTGTGAATAGAGGATAACATAGTCTGTGCTCCTTTATAAGAAGATTACACTAAGATTTCCTTACCTAATATGACCTGAGAGGTGCAAAGGACATTTATTTCCAAAGTGATGTAATAGGTATGTTCTTATTTTATCCACATAAACTCCTAATGCCAAGTAGGAGAAAGGTATTTTTTGCCATTTTACTCTTAAGAGGTCATTGGTTTTCCAAGGTCAGTTCACTTGACAAAAACCTGTATTTCAAGGTAACTGCGAGATTGTATTTTAAAAGTATCTTTCACAGACTCTTTCAAATCTTAAAGAGGTCAAGCCATACTTTCTTTTGAACAGCTGAAAGCTGCAGGTTATGTTTATTGAAACATACATTTAAATTTGCTGCAGGAAAACACTTTTAACTATGCCAATGGAAGCCTATGGCTTATATGATCTACAAGCAGTAAAACAGCCCACTCATTTCGAAGGTTTCAAAACACATAAAGAACTCTTCTTCCAAATAACAGTAATTAGAGCAAAATTGTGCTATGCTTACAAACACTGGCTTTAAATTGGTTTTGCTCATCCATAGTGACAATTTAAGGTTTAAACTACTGTTAAATTATGAAAATAACTTTACTAATCATATTTGTAGAAAAGATTTTCAATGCAGAAAAGTAAGGTCGAAAGGTTAATTTATTGGCTTAGATGTCAGTAGTTATTAGTGAAGTGTAACTGGAGCTCTGTTTACTTGAATCACTATTCCATGAACAGATATTGCTGTATAGCAGAACCATTCATTCAATTATGAAGAAATCAGGAGATTAGGCAATTAGACCTTGAGCAAGAATATTATTTTTTGAGTTGTGCTTTCTTAGGTAAAAAAAGTGAACCACCCTTTGGTTATATTATGCATGTGTGAATGTATGTATGTATTTAAACATCTCTGTGGCTTTATGTAGCTATGTAGCCTTCTTAACATTTCCTTATCTTGCACTCTAAATGCTAACTTAGTGGGCTTGTAGCTTAAAATCATTAAAAAGTGAGAGCCCAATATATGGATATAGAGGAGAAAGACTAAAACAATTTTGCCAGTGATGTTTAGACCTACAGGCCCACTCTTATGTTTCTTTTTAAAAGTGCACTTATGAGTTTTAGTCATGAACTCATAATCCTATTGATCAGAGAACTGGTTATCTGATGGACAATGAAAGGGAGGAAAAGCCTCCAATTTACTAAACACTTATCTGGGGATGCCAGAGGTAAGCATGCCATTGTCCCTGGTATGCCTAAACCATTCATGCTAATGGTTACTAGAACAGACATATGTAAGGTATTGTTTCCTTCCTCTACTTTATCATTTCTCTTCCTCTCTCTCTCTCTCTTTTTCTTTTTCTTTTTTTTTTTTTTGACATGGGGAAGAATTTGTTCATTGCATTAGAAAAGAATAAGCATGTTTGATACTGTTTTCTGTTTTCGATTACAGCAATAGAATATTCTGACTTAAAACAAATATCTTTCTTTCTTTGGTGGCAAATGCATCCCTTTTATATAATCCTTCTGTCATTAATAATTGACAATGAGTGAAGACTTATTCCAAAGGAACTCAATTAGACAAGTGTGTGAAGTTACTGGCTTTGAGTTCTAAACCTGTCTTAAATTTAATTTGGTTTTTGATAGCAAGAGTTGTATATTGGCACTGATTTTAAGAAGCATTTATTTCCAATAAGTTTGGTCTTGACTACCAAATTGAAGTGTAACAGACTCCCCCCTCACTAACACACAAAGTGTAGAGAAATGCAAAATAATAGTATAAAAAGGTTTCCTTTCATGAAGAATAAAAATGTGCAAAATTTCTGAACTAGGGATAAAACCTTTGAAGAGGACTGAAAGAGACTGCTGGTTTAGCTGTGAGTTTGAGGGACACATACTATTGTCCTTGTCCTTGTTGTGATTGTCTGAGGGAAGATGGGGGGCAGGTAGCAGCAGAAATGACAAAAAATTTGTGGACTTATGTCTCACATTTTAGTATGAGCCAAGACATTTAAGCATGACCAATTATTTAAGCATAACACATTAGCACAAGAGTAGCAAAAACTGAGTGAGGTGTCTGAGAAGATGGAACTCAGGGTGGCCTCATAGAACAGTGAGCTGTGGAAAAAAAGCTAAATGTTCTCCGCCTCCAAGGAGGCATCAGAAAGGAAACAACCAGGCTAGAACATCTGTGTTCAGTATGAAGAAGAATAGAACACCGGGAACTGGTAACCAAAAGACATACGTTAACTATACACATCAGCAAAGGATGCAAGTGCACTTGGTAACACCAGAGGAAGAGAAAGTCTTCTAACTAGATACCGGTAGGAAGAGAAGATGAATGTAGATGGAATGATGCTCATCGTGGGCCATACCTGAGTCTCTTTTCAGCTTCCATAGTCACTGAGCAGAGGAATGGTGAGTAGTGAGGGGAACAGTCCTCCCTTTTGATCGTGTATGGTCCAAAACAGATGAAATGGGCAAGATTAAAGTTTAAACCACAAATAAAAGAACAGACAAAAAGCTAGATTATATTTACTATATAGCGAGTGATAAAAGTTAATGTTTTCATACTTGAGCTGTGTGAACTATCATACTATGAAAGAAGTTTGCTTCATCAACAACCTTAAAAATTTATTATTTATTCATAGTATATGTGTGTGGTAGAGTATGGACTTAAATGGAAAAATGATGTTTTTATTTGGGTTAGTACAAACACTTATATCATTATATTTATCAAACCCAGGTTACTAAAACACACACAAATGTCACTTCAGTTTTACCCAAGCGATCATAATTTGTTTACTATCTTTTGTATTTTGTCATACCTAAAAACATCTAATTTCAATTGGTTTAACATTTTTTATGCTTACTTTAAAAATATATGTATTCCTAATTGTCCTGTCAAAGCAATTATATAAATTAAATATTTGATATAAATGGATAGTTTATTTCTTTGTATTAATTATAAATATTATTATTGAAAAGAGTAATAAATTCCACTTAACACCCAAATTATAACTAATACTATCAAGTATCAATTTACTAAATTTTGGAAAGCATTGATTTCATTAACCATCAAGTGAAAAAATTCAAAAGAAAATCAGTTTAGTTAAGGATGTTATATTCAGTAATCTTAATGAGGTAACATTTACAATTATTTTGGAGGGGCAAGGGAATTTCTGTGAAAAATTCCATTGGGATTTTAATAGGGATTGCATTATATTACTTTGGAGAGCGTGAACATTTTTGCAATGTTAATTCTTTCAATAAGTGAACATAAATGGATGTCTTTCCATTTATATATCTTTTATAATTACTTTTCTCCATGTCTTATAGTTATTAGTGAACAAGTCTTTCACCTTTTAGTTTGTTTGTTCTTAAATATTCTATTCTTTTGCTGCCATGTAAATGGTATTATTTTCTTGATTTATTTTTTGGATCCTTTGTTACTAGGGTATAAAAACACAAATAATTTTCCCATGTTAGTATTTATCCTATAACTAAAAAATTTATTCATGAGCTCTAATAATTCATGCTTTCTAGTGTTTATGCATGTGTTTGTGTTTGTATGTGCATATGTGTTCTTTCTTTGGGGCATTCTACCTTCAAGATCATGTCATCTCAAAGAGAGATTTTACGTAGTCATTTTTGATTTGGATGCATTTTACTTATTTTTTCTTTGCTTAATAGGTCTGGCTAGGACTTCCAGTATTATGTTGAAGTGGCAAAACTGGGTATTCTTGCATTTTTCTGGATCTTAAAAGAAAAGCTTTCAGTTTTGTTAGCTATGGGCATTTCATATATGGCTTTTATTATGTTAAGTCCTTTCTACACACAATTTGTTGATAGGTTTTATCATAAAATATATTGAATTTTCTCAAATAATGCTTATACATCTAATGAGATTATCCTGTGAGTTTTATCTTTTATTTTGTTAATGCAGGATATCACACTAATTAATTTGTGTATGTTGAACTATCCTTGTGTGCCAGGAGTAAGTTCACCCATCCATGGTATGTGATAGTTTCAACATGCTGTTGAATTTGGCCTGCCAATATTTTGTTGAAAAATTTTGCATTTATATTCAACAGGGATATTGGACTACAGTTTTCTTTTCTTGTGGTGTCTTTGTGTAGCTTTGGTGTCAGGTTTGCTGCTGACCAGATATAATGAGTTTGTAAGTGTTTCTTCTTGTTTTATTTTTTTGAAACAGTTTAGGAAGGGTTAATATTAATTATTTTTTAACTATTTGGAAGAGTTAAATTGTGAAGACATCTAGTTCTGAGCTGTTTGTTGTTGTTTTTGGGAAATTATTGATTACCGATTTAAACTCCTTATTTGCTATTGATCTGTTTCCACTTTTAATTTCTTCTTGACTCAATCTTGGTATGTTGTAAATTTCTCTTAAAACATACACAAAAATCAACTCAGAATGGATTAAGTAATTAAAATTAAGACCTAAAACTAAAAACTAAAACTTCCTTGAAGAAAACACAGAGGGAAAGCTCCTTGACATTGATCCTTTTAATGATTTCTTAGATATGACAACAAAAGCACAGGCAGCAAAATCATAAATGGACAAATGGAATATATCAAACTGAAAACTTCTGCACATCAGAGGAAACAATCAACAAAGTAAAAAGGCAGTGAACAGAATGGGACAAAATATTTACAAACTATGTATCTGATAAAAGGTTGATATATAATATATAAGGAACTCTTACAACTATATAGCAAAAAAAGGAAAGAAAAGAGATTTTAGAAATTTTGGACAAAGGACCCAAATCTATACATTTCTCCAAAGAAGACATACAAATGACCAGCAAATATAAGAAAAGATACTCAACATCATTAATCACTAGGTAAATGCAAATTAAAACCACAATGAAATATCACTTATCTGTTAGAAAATATAAAAACATACATATATATAGAAAAATAGAATCCTATACACTGTCAATGGGAATACAAGTTAGTATAACCACTGCGGAAATCAGTTTGGAGGCTCCTCAAAATATAAAAATAGAACTGCTGTATAATTTAATAATTTTACTTTTGGGCATATATTCAAAATAATTGCAATCAGTATCTCATAGAGATATGAGCACCTCCATGTTCATGGCAGAATTATTCACTATAGTCTACAAAGGAAGTAACATGAATATGTATTGACAGATATATGGATAAAGGAAATGTGGCATTTACATACAATAGAATATTATTTAGTCTTAAAAAAGAAGGAATGCCTGCATTTGTTATAAGACGGATGAACTTGGAGGACATTATGCTAAATGAACACACCAGACAAAGAGGGACAATTACCATATGATACCACTACTATGACAAACCTAAAATAGACAAATTCCTAGGAGCAGAGAGTACGATAAGGTTACCAGGGGTTGTAGGAACCAGAAATAGGGGGTTGTTTATCAAAGTTTCAGTTATGGAAGACAAGTTATTCCTAGGAATGTACTGTTATTCCTAGGAATTGTAGTACCTAGGATATAAAATACTGTATTGAATATTTAAAAATTTGTTAAGAGGCAGTTACCACCAAACAATAATAAAAACCTTTGAAGGTAATGGATATGTTTATAACATTGATTGTAATATATACTCATCACCTAACTCATTAAGTTGCATACATTAAATAGATGTAGCTTTTGGTATGTCAATCATGCCTAAATAAAATAGTTTAAAAATTTTAAAAAAAGAACTTGTAGGATAAACTAAAACTAATAATCCTGTGCATTAAGAAGATGGTTTTCCCCAGCACACACTGACTGTTTCTCTTAGGGATTCTGATCTCAGGAAAGTAAATATATTTTATTTATTTTTTTATATTTATTATTTTTATTTAAGTTTGGGAGGTTGCATTGGTTAATACAATTATAAAGGTTTAAGGCATACAATTCTAAAATATTCTATATATTGATTAAATTAAAATTAAGAATTTTACAACAGATTATATTGTTAAGTGGTTGTATATTATAACGTTAAACTTCTGGGTTGCAATAATAATACTGTAGTAAAGAAAAGCTAATAAGACACACTGTTAACCATAGGTGAATCCAGGCAAAGGGTATGTGGTTATACCTTGTACTATGTTATCTGTAAGCCTTTCAAAATGAACACAGGGGACATTCTTTAGTTAAGGATATTTTGCCATCATATTTTTATTATTAAATTGGGTAGTTTGGCTGACCTGTTCACATATATATTGCAAATAAAGTCTGACATTTATAAAAATATAATATATATAAAAACAAGCATACAATTAATTCAGTCCCCATTTACCTGTGGTAATGCCCATACTATTGCCTGTGTATGAGGATTTTTTACCCTTAATTCTTTTTCTAAACAGCTCCACAAACCCCTTCCCTTTGGCAGCCACAAGTCTGTTTCTTTTTTGTTTATAAATTTATTATGTTAGTTAGATTATACATATAATTGGAATCATATGGTATATATCTTTGACTGGTTGATTTCACTTTGCATAATGCTCTCCTGGTCTATCTATGCTGTGGCAAAAGGTAAGATATCCTTCTATGCTGTAAATGTAGCACAACTCTTTTTATCCACTCATCTTCTGATGGACACTTGGACTGCTTCCAAATCATGGAGTTACCTCATAAAATTAAAAACAGCCCTGGCTGGTGTGGCTCAGTGGATTGAGTGCTGACCTGTGAACCAAAGGGTCGCTGGTTCGATTCCCAATCAGGGTACATGCCTAGGTTGCAGACCAGGTCCCCAGTAGGGGGCCTGCGAGAGGCAACCACACATTGATGTTTCTCTCCCTTTCTTTCTCCCTCCCTTCCCCTCTGTCTAAAAATAAATAAGTGAAATCTTTTTAAAAAAAATTAAAAGTAGAACTGCCTTAAGACCCAACAATTCTACTTCTGGAAATTTATCTGAAGAAATCCGAAACACTAATTGTAAACAATATGCATACACCTATGTTCATTTCAGCATTATTTACAATAGATACATTTTATACAAAGGCTATCAAATGAAGTCACAGATTTTGGAGTTACTCTTTGTTCTTAAATGATGATCCCCAAATCAATACAGCCTACAAATTGTTACTTCTGTGAATTCCAAAATCTGCAAGAATATATATCCTACTACATTTTTATGCAATGAACCCATTTTTATAAATACACAATATCTTAAATAGGACAAGGGTAACTATAGGGTTTGTGACAAAGGAAGTCATTTTATTTTTTATTATTTCATTTTATTAGTTTATTTTATTTGTAATTTTCTATTACCATTTATCTTCCTTATACCCTTTTCTTCGACCCACTTCTCTCTCCCCCACAATCACCACACTGTTATCTATGTCCTTGAATTCTCTTTCTTTTTAACTTGATCTCATCACCCTCCAAACTCTCCACCCAGAGCTGTCAGCCTGTTCTCCATCTATGATCCTGACTCTATTTTGATTGTTAGTTAAGTTAGTTCATTAGATTCCACATTGAGGGAGATCATATGGTGTTTGTCTTTCTCTGACTGGCTTATTTCACTTAGCATAATGTTCTTCAGGTCTATCCATGCTGTCACAAAAGGTAAAATTATACATTTACACAATGGAATAGTACTTGGTAGTAAAAAAGAAGTCATTTTAAAGACATATGGTTTTATTTCTTATTTTTATTGTTTATAGTGATATTAACATTAATATTAATATAAAATATTTTAAATATACCCAGGATTACTGTTGTATCTTATTTAATATATTTTGCTTCAATATACTAATTCTCAGATTACATTAAAATCAAAAATGTAAATAGTATCACATATCATTAAATTCTATGATTTACAATTATTTGCTTTTTTGTAAAAATCAAATATACATTTAAATATATATATTGATAAACTTTAGCCAAACAACCATTTAATGAAATGTGTTACTGTATAAAGTAATTGCCAAGAGAGTTCTTCAATAAATCATTTTCGGAATTAAAAGTACATGCAAACATATATAACTCATTTAAAAACTAATAATTAAGAAGTTGATGAAAAAATTCCAGAGAAAATAAAACCAATTATTGATGAACAAATATTTGGAAAAATAATTGTTGAATAATACAAATTGTCAGAAACTGTTCCGGACAATTTTTTTTTTTTAATGCAAAAGAAAAAAAATGAAGATGCATAGCCATTTTAAAAAAAACAAAAACGTTTTTAATAGATAAGTAGAAAGGCTAAAATTGAATGAACTAATTTCCCAAATTAAAAGTACAAAGAAAAATAATGTCAATTAAGTAGAAGGAAGAAAAATTAGAAAATAAGAACCCCCTGCAGGGTGCATATCCACAGGAGTGTGTCATAAAGAAAAACTTCAAAAGAGCCTATTTTGAATTTCTCTCAGGGAGACAAAATCTGCTGGTTCCTAGGGCCTTATGAAGCCAACTGTATGGCTTCACAGTTGAATTTTACAAATAGACATAAAACAAAATGAAAGATAAAAAATCACATGACCATATCAATAGATGCTGAAAAAGCATTTGATAAGATCCAGCACTAATTTATGATAAAAATGCTCAGCTAAATGGGAATAGAGGGAACATACCTTAACATAATAAAGGCCATATATAAGAAATCTACTGCCAACATCATACTCAATGGCCAAAAACTAAAAATGTTTCCCTTAAGATCAAAAACAAGACAAGTGTGCCTGCTTTCACCACTCTTATTCAATATAGTACTGGAAGTTCTAGTCACAGTGATTAGACAAGAAAAACAAATAAAAAAACATCCAAACTGGAAAGGAGGAAGTAAAACTGTCATTTTTTGCAAATCATTTTGTAGTGTACATACAAAACCCTACAGACTCCACCAAAAAACTACTTGATTTAATAAGTGAATTTGACAAAGTCAATATTCAGAAATCAATAACATTCTTTTACACCAACAATAAATTGCCAGAAAGAGAAACTCAGGAAAAAACCCCACTTACTATACAAGCAAGAAAAATAAAGTACTTAAGAATAAATTTAACCAAGGATGTTAAAGACCTATATTTGGAAAACTATAGAATATTGAATAAATCAATTCATGAAGATACAACTAAATGGAAGCATATACTGTGTTCATGGATAGAAAGAATTAACATCATTAAAATGTCCATACTACCCAAAGTAACCTACAGATTCGATGCAGTTATTATTAAAATACAAACGGCATATTTTAGAGATCTAGAACAAATATTCCAAAAATTTTTATGGAACCCCAAAAGACTCTGAATAACCTCAACAATTTTGAGAAAGAAGAACAAAGTTGGAGTGATTATAATGCCAGTTATTAAACTATACTACAAAGCCATTGTACTCAACACAGTTAGGTACCAGCATAAGAACATAAATCAATGGAACAGAACAGAGAGCCCAGAAATAAACCCATGTCTCTATGGTCAGTTAATATTCAACAATGGGGCAGAAGCATAAAATGGAGTAAAAATAGCCTCTTCAATAAATGCTGTTGGGAGAATTGGACTGGTACATGCAAAAAAATTAAAGTAGACCACCAACTTACACCGTACATCAGAATAAACTCGAAATGGATAAAAGACTTAAATATAAGTCATGATAATATATATGTCCTAGCATAAAACATAGGCAGTAAAATTTCAGACATCCCACACTGCAATATTTTTGCTGACATATCTCCTAGTGCAAGAGAAATAAAGGGTAAAAAAGGACTACATCGAATTAAAAAGTTCCTACATGGTTAAAGAAATCATCATCAAAATGAAAACGTAAACAACTGTATGGGAGAATATTTTTGCCAATGATATATCCAACAAATGTTTAATATTCAGAATATATGAAGAACTTATAAGGCTCAACAACAAGATGACAAATAATCCAGTTTTAAAATGACCAAAGGACCTGAGTAGACACTTCTCTAAGGAGGACATACAGATGGCACATAGACCAATGAAAAAATGCTCATCATCACTAGATATCAGAGAGATGCAAATTAAAACCACAATGAGATATCAAATCACAGTTGTCAGAGTATCCATCCTTAATAAATCACCAATAAGTGCTGGAGAAGATGTGGAGAAAAGGAAACCCTAGTGCATGTTGGTGGGAATGCAGACTGGTAAAGCCACTGCGGAAAACAGTATGGAATTTCTTCAAAAAATTAAAAGTGGAAATGCCTTATGATCCAGTGATTTCATTGCTGGGAATATACCCTAAGAATGTTGAAACACCAATTCAAAAGAACTTATACAGCCTTATTTTCGTAACAGCACTATTTACAATAGCCGAGTATTACTAACAGCCCAAGTTCCCATCAGTAAATGAGTGGATTAAAAAACATGGTACATTTACACAATGGAGTACTATGCAGCAGAAAGAAGGAAGGAATTCCTACCTTTCATGACAGCATAGATGGAACTGAAGGCTATTATGGTAAGTGAAATTGTCTAGTCAGTGAAAGGCAAATACCATAAAAACTCACTTATAACTGGAATCTAATAAACAAAGTAAACTAATGAGGAAAATAAACCCAAAGACATGGAAACATGGAACAGACTGATAGCTGTAGAAGGGGCAGGGGTGAGCGGTAGAAGGAAGGAGAAAAGATTAGTCAAAGAACATATATGATTGACTGATGGATATGGACAATGGAGAGGGGATTGTTTATGGGTGAGAGGAGTGCTTTAGGTGGAGGGGGCAAAAGGCTTAATAATTGGGACAACTGTAATAGAATAAATAATAAACAATAAAATAAAATTAATTAATTAAGAATGGATAAACAAAAACAACTTTCAAACAACTTCTGAGGTGAGATCATTGTCTATTTTTCCCGTTACTTAATTAACTGAGACCCAAGAGTTTGTTTTGTTAAAATCAATGAGGCAGTGGTCTTACTTTTCTACTCCATCAAAATCTCCATATCTTCAGCTACTCAGAAGCATAAATCAGAATCTAGACTAAGTTCACTCTGTGGTTCTTTCCTAACTGGTTATAAAGATATAGTTTAGAAATATTTTATTTATATTTGATTATAATTTAAAATGTGTTATTGAATTTGTTTTACTATATCTTACAGGTCAAGGTTTGTATTGTTTAAAATAAATTTATCTTCAAAATTAAAGATATACATGTATATGTTAAGAGGGATCGTGCTAAAGTTGTCAGGAGCTGGAGGTGGAGAGTCAATTGTAAATTTAATAGGTTCTGCTATACATTGAGGAAGGATAATGTAAATTTCTGGAGCATTTTGGAGCTAATTACTAGAATGGTGGTGAATAGTGTTCCCATTTGATTGGGGGGCAAGGAAAGGTTATCAAGACAGAGATCCTAGGCAGGCAACATGTTATTTCCCCTTAATTTTCTTTTAGAGATAAATAAGAAGAGAGAAAAATACAAAAAGATGCTTGGCTTTCAGGGGATCATGAAATTTAGTCTCCACTTGGAAGGTCAAGTGTAGATTATATAAATTAAACCAGATTTTGGCTTCATCACTCAAACTTATAATTATGAGAATGTGATCATTGTTTAAACAGTGCTGTCAGTCAAATCGGTTATCTCTGCCATGAATGCATCTGCTCTCTCCCTCTTACTTCCCTGATCTTAAGGTGAAGGGTTCAGTTTCATGAGGGTTAAAGGTCTTCCACCTCTATCATTCTCTGAGTTTGTGAGTGTTTGCAATTTTTTATGGAGTAGCTCTGCAGTAAATGACAAATGACCATACACCATAGTGCATTTGCAGTATTGAAAGTTTTCTGGTCTTTTTAAAAAATAAATAGGAGAATACAGTTATATCCTAATGCTGGGTCTCCTTAATGTTTATGTTAGTTTTAGAAAGTTAAACCTAAGAGAAATTTTCCAACCAAAGAAATGAACTGTTTTACTATTAAAACATGATCTCAAAAACTAAACTGCTTGGACTATAAATAAAATTATCTTTAATTTTCTAATGAGAGACTATATGAAAAAGTTGTTAAATTATGTATTTGTAATTGATGACTTATGAATTATTTTTCCCAACATATGCATTTTTACATAGTAATGAAATTGGAGCATTTTGTCATAAGAATACAGATATTGCAAATGAAAATTTCTAATGTACTGAAGAATTTTGTGTCAACTTAGATTGATATCAAAATCATCATTACATTGTCTTTCAAAGCAAAGTAAAATTAAAATTAAAAACATGTTATGCTATATGCTTATTACTATTCAATCAATTTAAACAAATTTGTTTGTGCTACAAATCAATTTAGTTCTACCATTTCTAGGTTCTTATTTGAAAATATAAGTAGACTGATTTGAAGGCATATTGGAATGTCTTCTTAAACCTGAGTCTAGGCTCTAAGGAACTCACTGATATGATAGCTTATACAACCTCTAGGCTGCCTTCATAGTTCCATTAAGTAAATAAGGTATAATACATCTATTATGTCCCTCAGAATGCGACTGAAATCTGTAAAGAAAAATAGCACAGTGAAATGTGCCTAGAAAAATTTTGTGGCGATTTCTATGTCCAGTTATCAAACTCCACTAACTGCAACGAGAGGGGAGATAAAAACAGCCTCCCTAACATAGCGTATAGCTTCACAAAATAAAATAGGGAAGGAAAACAATGATTTAGTTTTATCAAATGTGTTACATCAATTTGGTTATACTTAAATTTTAAAAATTACTGTTTTTAGCGTGCATCCTCTAAGGAAAATATTGCATCAATAAAACTGTCTACTTTTGGTAGGTGTGATTTAGCACATTTTCCATCAAACTATTACAGTGAATATATGATTTCAGGGATTTGATCATATAGCAATATTACGTTGGTTCCGCATTCTTTCTATACCTAGAGAGGGGCTATTTTTTTAAATACTATTAGATGAAATATAGACAGCACTGCCGTTATGACTTCTATTATGGTTTTGTAATATAAACTGTATTTACTTAGTTATTAGAATCCCTAATGTGATGTCCATATCAAACTTTAAACTTGATTCAAAGTGAAAACACCTCTCTACCCCTCCCCTAGTGGGATGCGTGCAGTGGAGAGGTCACTAATGAAGGAAGAGAACAGAAAGTTGGCTTCTTGTACTCTGCCACCATGTTGAAACTTGTTTCAAATCCAAGTTTGGAGTGGAAGAACTGGGGCAGAAGTGAGCAGAATTCTTAGGCTTGTCACATTGTGAGCTGCCATCAAACTCTTATAGCTGGCAGAAGGTTAGAGCTATTCTCTCCTTGGTGTTCCCACAGGGTCCTTGGATGTCTATGTACATTTTGGGTGCTACCTATCTCACCTGCAGTTCTCTCGCCCCTTATGCTCTTCTCTCCAACCCATTGGTTACACTAGGCTTCTCTCTCAGACTCTGAGACTTGAGGATTCCCTTTGTGCTACTAGTTACACCTTCTTGGAAAGACATGGAATGAACTCCCATCCATTTTCTGTCATGTGTGGTCCAAAGCTGATCTATAGGAAAAGAACCATGAATAATAAAATAATAAAATAAAATAAAATTAAATTAAATTAAAATATTCAGTGGAAAAAATATGGCAAAGTCAAGATTGTATTGAACACAGAATGAACAATACATAGAGAAACAATGCTATAAGTTGGGAATCACGTTATTTACCTATTGTTGTGTAATTGTTTAAAAACTCAGTGGCTTAGCCCTGTACAGGTGGCACAGTTGGTTGGAGTATTGTCCCATACACCAAAAGATTGTGGTTTCAATTCTGGGTCAGGGCACATACCTAGATTGTGGATTTGATTCCTGGATAGCTCTCTCTCTCTCTCTCTCTCCCTCTCTTTTCTCTCTTTCTTTCTCTCTAAAATCAATAAACATTTCCTCAGGTGAGAATTTTAAAAAATTTTTTTGAAACTCAGTAACTTAAAACAGTGTGTATTTATTGTTTATCTCCTATTATCTGTGGATCAGGAATCTGGGGGCGGCTCAGGTGGCTGGTTCTGGTGTGGGGTATCTCATGCTATTTCCTAAGATGCAACCAGGACTGCAATTTTCTGAAGACTTAACACTGTTTGGAAGCTTTACCTCCAAGTGGGCTCATATGTATGGTGCAAGTAAATTCTCTCCTAACATATCTCATGTCACGTTCTTGTCTTCATTCAAAAAGGCAGAACCCACATGCTTTTTACGACTGACCCTCAGAAGTCACACTTTATCTCTGCAATATCCAATTTGATACATAAGTTAGTCCTACTGGGTGTGAGAGGGACAACTGGTGGCTGTGAATATCAGGATGTATGAATCATCTCACTCTTCTTAGAGGCTGGCTACCATAGAAATGCAGTTGAAAATGTCCTATTACATCTGAAGAAAAGAACATATTGGACTTGAATATTATTGCTGAAACTTTCCATTCCTTGTGCTCTAACCAAACAATCATCTGAAAACTTTCAAATAAAATCAAGGTGATAAGGGAAAAGCATAGAAAACCACTTCCTTTCCCAATTTCTGTTAGGAATGGTACACATAAAATAGGATGTACTCAGGTATCAATAAAAATATTGATATTATACTGAAAAATTTTGAGATGCGAAGCATCAAAACCGGAAGTTAAAATTCAAAGTTGCTAAGAGAATAGATCTTAAAAGTTCTCATCACAAGAAAAAAGAGTGTAACTATGTATGGTAACTGTAAAAAGAGTATAACTAGACTTATGGTGGTAATCTTTTCCCAATATATACAAATATCAAATTATTATGTTGTACACCTGAAACCAATGTAATGTTATATGCTAGTTATATCTTAATTTTTTTTTAATTTACAAAATCAAATGTTCAGAATTACATTCTTCTACTGAGATTACCAAAGTAAAACTGGGTAAAGTTTAAACCTAACAAAAACTACTTTTCCACTGGTAATTCTTCATGTTGCTTAAAGAGGGACTTGAGTAATTTTGTAACCACATTTATTCCAAGGTCACTATCAGACTGAACTTCCTAAACTGCTTACCTAATTCAGTCATTCCCCTTCTTACAAATGTTCAAAGTACCCTGTGTACTGTATCAAAAGAGTGGAGACCATGAACCAGAAATCTCAAAACAGTATCTTCAGGTGCCTTTTATTCCATCAGCACTTTGTTGAAAAAACTACCTACTTTAATGGGGTGAGACACTGTCATCACAGGCTATACTGCTATTATCATATGTAGGCTTATTTGCACCCTTATATATTATACTTGGCCTCAGTAATCACTAGAGTCTGTGACCTCTGCTAAGCCTTCCTCGATCAGCTCTGGCCAAACTGAAAGATGGACCCTGAATTCTCTCAAGAGACTGGCTGAGCCCATGGTACCCCCTTCCTCACTCTGAATTCCAAACTTTAAGGGAAATTTCAGTTTCCTACTGCAAGTCAGCCTTCCCAGAAAACTCTGGTGAACATATTATTCCTCCCATCCTGCCCAGTGGATTCTTGGAATAGGTTATTCCTCCATGTAGTTCATATCATTGTCTATCAGTTAATTATGAACACATCAACTTATCTACAGCACAATCAGGCCACAAGGAATTTGGTATTCAGTATCATACTCCCAGCAGGTTCAGTACAACATGCAATCAATACAGTATCAAATTAATTAATTATATTAATGAGGTATTAATTTTAAATGTCTCTGTTAAGCTAAGGTAATATGAGATAATGTAATACTATATGTTGCAAAAAAAAGAATTACTCATATATTGCAGCTGATTAATTTAAAGATAATTAATTAAATAGTATCATGTAGTTGAGAAATCACTTAGAACCTAGAGAACCAATTTCACACAATTAGGGTAGAATAAAGGGAAACAGAAAACCAATCTGTTCAGGGTTTTGGTTCAGGAAGGATGGGGTTAACAGCCTGCTACAATGAGACCGTGATGCTCTTGGGAAATTAAGTTGATTGCAGCTACCACTAGAGCTGCTATGATTCTTTATGGAATTTGTTATATTTTGTCACTAGTCTCCAATTTAATATCTGGGATATGTGTGTCTGCAAGGAGTACCTGTTAAGCGAAAGTTGCAAGGTAAGCTGGGAAGGCCATTAGCTGAGATTTTTATCTATCTATTAGGATATAAAATGTATTTTCCTCTAAACCTCACAAAGCAGTGTATGTCCTAGACTAAAACAGGAACCCACATACAAAGCGACAAGAATGAATAAAAAGTGTACATTTTTTGGACAATCACTTGTTGACATTGTTTTTTGGAGGATTAAGGGAATTCTCATATGGAAAACACTTGAAAGAGATCTTGGCAAGTTGTGTTATAAACATTAGTGACCATTATTGTTGTTATAAGAAATGTCATTACTTCAGTAGACTTTTACAGAACGGCTACTATGTCTCATGAAAATAAGTCAAGGTGGCTATGGTCGGCCAAGATGCAGTTTGGTATGCAGAAGTCTGAAGTCAGAAAAAGACACTCACTCCATTACAATTTCCTTTCTTAGCGTCTTCATGTTACCTGTGCTGAAAGAAAATTGTCATCTACTTCTCAGAAGTTTTAACTGACACAAATATTTATATTTACATGTTCTGATTTATGTTGTCTAGAAAAAATCATGTAAAAGAAATTTCATGAGGAAGGGGGAAGTCAGTTTTAAGTATGCTCAGAATTTTCTTTAGCTGAAGCAGGTGATGACCAACTGAATATATGGTTGTTCTCACGGATCTGTCCAGAGAACCAGGACCTGCCTGGGCCTGGCCTTGAATATCAGTGACATATTTTAAGAGTTTCAGTAGCATACCTCATTTTAATGTTATCAAAATAGTGAAAGTGCTTTTTTGTAGAGGAAGCTTCAAATCAGGCTGTGCCACCAATTCTTTCATGAATACTGCCACGAAGATCATTTTTTCTTCCTAATACTTTATACTGATTGAGGAAGAAGTATAGTGAACAACAAAAAGAGGTAATTTTGAAAATAGGTCTTAAAATTTTGAATTGAGGGCAGGTAAATAGCTAGCTTTGATTGGAATGAAAATCCGTATGTGTTTATTTACACATGGATCCATTAATAATTATCTGTTTAACAAATATTTATTGAGTGATTTATAAGCAAGTATTATAGTTAGTGGAGATCCTAAAAAGTAAACAAGAAAATGAGCTTGTTGCTTTAATAAACCTTATATTCTATAGGAGAGGAATCGACACAGTAAATTATCTTCCTGAATTAAATTGACTCTCTCTCTCTATTTAGCTTCCACTCCACAGAGCTGAAGAAAAACAAACAACCAGGATGACCAGTTTACTTTAAATTCTTGAAGTGCTATCTTGAATGAGATCCCAACTTTTAGTGGTGAGTATGGGTTCCCAGAGTAGCAGGTCTGAGTGTAGCATGTGCTATATAGATTCCAGGTAGGTATGGTTTCCATGCCAGGGAATAAGGACAGGCAGGAGGTCACTGTTAACCGTGGGTCTGGGGCTGGACTAATGTCTACGGGGCTTTTAATGACTTGGGAAGCCTAAGAAGGTCTTACTTATCTGTGTAATAATCACCACAACAACACAAGCCCTCTATGTCTAGGTGAATCAGCCCAGGCCCAGCTTGCTATATAAGGCATGATCTAACGACTTTTCATTTTTCTACACCTTAATGAGGGAAGGCTGGACTTTTATTTATTTATTTTTAATTGACATATTTAGCATTGTACCTTTAAAATATTGGTTCAGATTTATATTTGTTGTCTAGATTATTGATAATTTTGTTCATAGAGGCTGATCTCTTTGACTCCTCACAGGGCATCCCATTAGTTTGCTGTATTGATGATTGAAGATGATTGTACAGGTGGACAGGAGGTCACAGGAACTTTAGATTCCTTGTTAAGGTATGTTTGTGCTTGGGAAGGGGAAGTAAGCCACATGGAACTTCAGGCATCTGCTGTCTCAATTACTTCCTATGTGGCACTCCAAAGAACATTCTGTATCTTGTAACTTCTTCAACTTAAAAGAAGCTATATTTTTGTGATTCTCTTTCTGTTTTAGGGCCAACATATACCAAATTTGGTCTAAATTTCCTTTTTGAATTGTAAGTTATAAACTATAGCAATTTCAAGAAGATTAAGAAGCACAAGTAGCAATAAGACTTTATATGACATAAATACATATCAATATAATGTCTATATTTTTAATGAGGGCAAATTGAATATTACATAGTAAAAATTCCAATTATATTGAGAAATGTACTTGCATACTTCTCTTTGTTGTTTAAAATTTTGTTGTTTTTTTTTAAATTCCACAAATTACTGTCGCATGTAAGATTTTCAAAGATGGCTGAAGTATCTTAGTGTAACTACAACACCATAGGTTCTAAAGACAGGTGAGAAATCACCATTAAGATTTCTGAATGCTATTCTAAGTTGTGATATACATTTTTAGTTCAGGTCATTTTTCCTTGTTTCTTTTCCAGTTGTATAAGTTGGTAATGGGATGTGAAAAGCAAATGACATTTTAAAAATAAGTGTTTCTACACAACAATTTCTGACTTTTAAAAACTACATAGTTGGGGCAGTCATTTGTGACATTTTAATCTTTCATAACCTAACTCATTGGTTCAAATTACAGAAGTTAGCAGCCAGCAGAAGGAGAGCATGCAACTGATTAAAATGATTGATGCTTTGACCTGTGGTGGGGATATGGTCTAACATTTTAAGTGGTCACTTTGATTCAGTTCTTTCAGGAGAACATCTTAATAGACTGTTTTTGATGAGGAGACATTTGGCCAGAGCTGAAGGTATAAAATATGAAATGTTTAACCTATTTTCATTTCCATTTAATTTGTTAAACCCCAAACTCTGAGATGAAGATTAACCTTCATGTAAAAGTGTGATGAAGTGCATTGTGAGTGAAGGACAAAATGCAAATTCAGCCCATCAGAGGGGCAAATACTCAGGATGTACGTGTCTAGAGCATCCTCTCTTTAATTATCTGAGTCACTTGTCTTTTGAATAGTTACTTCTCAAATTCTCAGCTTTCTTCCTTAAAGTTATATTTTAAATTGATAGACATATTTTTCTGGTAAATAATTGTATATGTTCTCTTTCCCACTAACAAATCTAGAAGCTGAGTGTCTCGTTTTATTGTAAACTGTCTAATTGCATTACTCTTAACTGGGTTTGTAAAATACATACACAAGAAATGATGGGGAATATTTTTTTGTCATAATGTGATTCTTTATTCCCATTTCCACAAAGTACAATAAATTCTATAATATTTTCTAATATTTATGGTGGATCTCAGTGATATGGAGATATATCATATTTAGATATTAGTTTAATAATGATTTTAGAGATTAATTGTTATGGAAACTAACTCAATATAAATAGATTTCACAAATATATTTCTTTTTCTTTTCTTCTTCCTGTTTTTGCCAGTGTAAGTGGGTAATGTGAGGTTCTGCTAAAGATGTCTTCCTGCATACAGAGGTTATCAAATATCTTATTTATTACTATAAAACTAATTTTCAATTGACATACAATGTTATATTAATTTCAGGTATTCAACATAGTGATTAGATATTTATAAACCTTATAGTAGTCACCCCAAGTCTAGTACCCATTTGGAACAATGCACAGTTAGTACAATATCATTGATTACATTCTGGACTATACCAGCCTTTAACAAAATAATAGTTTTTGATAAATTTAAGGTGACCTTTCCTCAATTCCTAATATTCATGTAATTATGAGGTTGAATTGTCTTGGAATTCCTTTCTGAGTCTGAGCCATTTTAACTCAATTTGTAACTGAAATTATTTTTCTTTCACTAATAAAAAGCACAGGTATTATTTGCTTTTCTAAAAAAATCTTGCAGATGTGCTCTTAAGCACTAGGATCCTCAGTTGTCTACTTCTGACTGTCAGAGTCTAATTCTTTCTATTCTAGAATATAAGAGTCACAGAATCAGTGCAGGAAAGGGAGAAACTCAGAGTAGGAAAGGTGAAATGTTCATTGTATGTGTTAATTTTGACAAACTCTGATTTGTATGTACATGCAGGTACATCCATATTAAAGGCCTAGGTGTATAAATATTGAGGTGTTTTGGTAAAGGAGCTGTGTTTAAATGTTGCTTTATTATTTGTTTATATTTGACTTTTAGTGACACCACAGCTTGTCAGATATATAGTTTATTTTTGTGACATTAATTTGACTTCATTCTTTGATATAAAACAACCAGTATATATTGTCTAATTCTAAAACAAATAAAACTTATATATGAAAATCAGTAGGCAAGATACCTGATCAGAGTCTGGCGTTTCACATTGAACAAACTGTTATCTGATTCCTACCATCTTCCCACACTTCTCATTAGCGTAAAGACTGGCACTGATTGTCATTGACACCGGCAGACTATGGGGACTGTCCAGTTAAAGTGAATAAACATGACTTTGAGAACACCCTTCCCAATTAAATAGCTTTTGCAGAAAGAAGGGGTTGTGGCAAAAGCTTGGAGTTACAGTAAAAAAAAAAAAAGGTCAATAACTCTCTTGTGTATTGAGGACTTCCTAATCTATATCATTGCTATCATACTTTACCTTAAATAAATTTAAAAACCTGTATTTATGTCACAATAGCAACTATACACAGTCCCTATTTATTAATTCTAGGCTTAAAAGGACACTCAAGATATACCAGCTTCAAGTTAACCCCACCATACCAGAAGCCTCATAATAAATATTTGCGCCAACTGGAATGTAGATTCTATATTTGTCCCTGATTTCATTTCAGTTACATGAGTTGATATCCACTTATATCAGTTGCAAATTAGGACCAACAAAATATAACATGCAAAGCTACTGAGGAGCTTTAAATGTAATTTGTTATTATGAATACCAGTATTTCCGAATTTAAAAATGCATTCAGAAAACTTTCCAGAAATATTTATAGCATATACCATTTTCATCTTAACTATTCATGTCCTAACATTTAATACCTATTATTTTTGATAAAAATGAGCACTTAGGTCCTGTCTTTTACTTTTTTTAAAACTTGAAAATGTCTTTATTTAAAGTCATATTTAATATTGCTTTTGAGAGTCATTCTAACACAAAAAGCCATGACCAAGTAATTACCACAGTTATCATATTGTAATTCATATGTGAAATAAAAGCAACTGTTCAAAACAGTGTATGTAAACAACCATATTTTCTATGATTCTTCTAATTTCATTAACAAAGCTCTTGAGAATTGGTAGGTGCCTGTTAGCTCTTTGTCAATTGTCTTTCTATTTATTTTCTCATCACCTTTTTTTTTGGAAAAGAAGAACCAATCTTATTTTTTTCTAACCATTTGAAGGTTGACCCTTGTCACCACCCATAATCCCCCACTTAAATGTCGTTATGCTTGTCAAAAGCTACATCAGAGAGTCTTGCTTTAAATAAAGTAGATTTTGATGATTTCTTTTTAAGTTTCTTCTTGAAAACCTTAGGAGAATTTCCAGAATTGGACGAGTATGAATGAGAAAGGGCCAAGTGCCTTGCACTAGATCTAAGCAGGTTTCTTCCCTCTACTTCTACATCTTCCTTGTACAACTCTACAAAGGCAAACTACCTTTCCTTTTTAGATCCTTATATTACATCATACACAAACATTAACTGGAAATTAATTACTTAAATATAAAACCTGAAACTATAAAACTCCTGGAAGGAAACAGGGAAAATCCTCATTGACATTAGTCTTGGCAATGATATTTGGATATGACACCAAAAGCACAAGAATACAACAGTAAAAATTAGTCAGTGGTCACAGCCAGTCCTTGCAACTGACTGGGTTGGATAAATCACTCCCACTGATCTGCTAACAGCAATCAAAGTTCAACAACAAGAGGATGTACTCAACCCATACGAAAGGTGCACCTCAAGTACCTGGTTTGGTTGATAGGGGAGGCTACTTCACTGGACCTTACAGGGCCCCTTCTATATTAGACCATGGTACCAAGACAGGAAATCATAGTAGATCTACTGAATATAAATACACAGACACTGGGAGGCTGCCAAAATTAGAAGACAAAGAAACATGGTCCATATGAAAGGACAGATCGAAACTCCAGAAAAAGAACTAAACAAAAGGGAGTTAAGCAATTTATCAGATGCACAGTTCAAAACACTGGTCATAAGGGTGTTCGAGAAACTTAGTGAGGACCTCAGAAGCATAAAAAAAAATCCAGTCAGAAACAAAGGATACACTAATTGAAATAAAGAACAATTTACAGGGAAGCAACAATAGAGTGGATGAAGCTAAGAATCAAATCAAGGATTTGGAACATAAGGAAGCAAAAAACAACCTCAGAACAACATCAGAACAACAAGAAGAAAATAAAATCCAAAAAACAAAGGATAATATAAGCAGTCTGTGGGACAACATCAAGCACTGCAACATTCTCATCACAGGGTCGTCAGAAGGAGAAGAGAAAGATCAAGAAATTGAAAATCTATTTGAAAAATAATGAAAGAAAACTTACTTAATTTGGTGAAGGAAATAGGCATGCAAGTTCAGGAAGCACAGAGAGTCTCAAACAAGATGGATACAAAGAGGCCCACTCCAAGATATATCATAATTAAAATGCCAATGTTAAAGATAAAGAGTGAATCTTAAAAGCAACAAGAGAAAAGAAGTTAGTTAACTACAGTGCATTTCCCATAAGACTGTCAGCTGATTTTTCAAAAGAAACTCTATAGGCCAAAAGTGATTGGCAAAAATTATTCAAAGTTATGAAAAGCAGGGACTTATAGCTAAGATTGCTCTGCCCAGAAAAGATCACATTTAGATTCAAAAGGTAGATAAAGAGCTTCCCAGACAAGAAAAAACTAAAGGAGTTGATCATCTCTAAACCATTATTATATGAAATGTTAAAGGGACTTATTTTAGAAAAAGAAGGTCAAAACTATGAACAATAAAATGGCAATAAATACATATCTATCAACACTTGAATCTAAAAAACAAAGTAAATAAGAAGAACAGAGATAGAATTATGGATATGGAGAGGGTTGTGATGGTTGCCAGATGGGGGCTATCATGGAATGGGTGAAGAGGTGAGGAGATTAAGGCATACAAATAGGTAGTTACAGAATAACCATGGGGATGTGAAATACAGTAGGGGGATCAGAGTAGGCAAAGCGTTCATGCACATGACCCATGGACATGAACAATGATGTAGAGATTGCCTGAGCAAGTGTTGGGTGCTGGGTGGAGGGAGGCAAAGGACAAAATTGGGACAGCTGTAATAACATAATCAATAAGATATAATTTAAAAAATAAAATAAAAAATATAATTAAAAACCTCACCCTTCACTCTAAAAAGAAAAGTGAGTCTACAGTGAATCTTCTTTGATGTGAGAAAAAAAAAATCACATCACCTCCCCAAAATCTTAAATGATATTATGCTCTACATTGTAACAATCTGACTTCCATTTTCTAGAGTTGATATAAATAACCTCATTATGACTTTGTAGTTTACTTAAAGAATTTTATTTAGATGTCATGTTGGAAATTTATTAATTTGTAAGGCATAAGTTTTAAAGTAACATGAACTTTTAAAAACTTTTTTTTAAATTTTGCCATATAACATGGGTACATTAGAGGCATAAACCATAAATGCTTAATGAATTACCAAAAATTATGAAGGGCACTTTGGTGTAACCACTATTTACATCAAAACAGAATATTGCCAGCTTCTCAAACCTGTAGAAAGCCTATGTAACCACCAACACTTCCTTTCTTTCTAAAGTCCTTCTTCCCTCACTTTCTATATTTTGACATAAACATTTTATAGAAGAATATTATACAAAGAGAAAAAATTGCATACATAGGGTAAAAGTTCAGTGAATTATCACAACATAAACAATACCCCTGGCCATAAAATAGAGAGCATTATCAAAATCTCAACAGCCCCATGTGCATGGCCTCTCCTAATTACTACCCCTTCTTTTTCCCCACAGATAAATACTCAGCTGATTTCAAATGCCATACACAAAGTTTCCTTGTTTGGGGGCTTTATGTAAATACAATCATATGTCATATTCCTTTGGTGTTTTGATTATTTCATTCAAATTTTTTTGTGAGTTTTATCACTGCTATTCTTAAATGTAGCAGGAGCTTGAATTGTTCCATTGCTATATGGTATTGCATTGTATGATTTATTTTGCTGTAAATGGACAATTGGCTTCTTCAAGACTATTACAAACAATGCTGCTGCAATTATTCTTGTATATTTCTTTTGTCCACATATGTACTTAATTCAGTTGGGTGTAGCCTTAGGAGTGAAGTTACTTAGCCATTATATATTCAATCTCTTGCATAATAGCAAACAGTGCTGTAGAATGGTTGTGTGCACTGTATCATTTTCACTCCCAGCATCAGTGAATGATAGTTCTAATTCTTTCACAGTCTTACCAGGCCTAGGTTCATCAGCCTTTAATTTTAGCTGCTGGGTGGATAGTGATTGCATTAGCATTGCAGCTTTAACTTTTGATAGCTAATGATATCATGTACAGTTTTATGTTTCATCTTTTGTCAACTGCTTATTCAAAAATCTTACCCTCCTTTAAATATTGAGTTGTCTGCATTCTTTTATCAATTGCTTATTTTGTATCTGTTATTATTTTAGCATGCATGTTAGACAGAAAATTGCTTATGTAATTTTTATGTTTTCACAGAACTTACATATCCTAGTATTTCCATTTGCTCTATAACCAGCTCCAGGCTTCTCCCTGTCTCCAGATTCACATATTTAATTTCCTACTGGCATCACCACTTGAATCTCTACCTATAGGTCATCTTGAACTTAAAATGTCTAAACCTTGGCTACTGATATTCCCCCAAAGCATCTCCTGCCAAAATCCTGTACATCTCAGTGAATAGTGACATTTTATTTCTCCATTTTTCCCCATTACTTCACATTCAACCTATCAGGAAACATTTTTTTCAGTTCAATCTTCAAAATATATTAGAAGTTGACCATATTTACCACCACACCACCACAGCTTTGGCCCAAGGTACTATCATCTGGAATATTTCAACAGTATCAAAACTGGGGTCCTTCTATCTTCTCTTGCCCCCATGAAGTCTAGTCTCTACACATATGTTAGAATAATCCTTTTGAAAAAAAAACCAAAAACCTGAGCTCAAGCTCTCCCAAAGATCCTCATGACATTGACAATAAAGATTAAATACCTCCAATGTCTCAGAAGGTCCTGTGTGACATGCTTCCTGGATAGCTCCCTGATTCATCTTCCCTTCACCTTGACTGGCCACCCAGGTCTCCACTCTGTTCCTTGCACAAGCCAGGCAACACTCATGATCACAAGGCTTTGAGCTTACTATTTTTACTACCTGGAAGGTTTGACTCCAAGACACCTGCAAAACTGATATTTATTTAAAAGTTACTCACACAGTGGAGTCTTTCCTGATGCCCTATTTAAAATTTCAAAATGATCTTTCTCTGTCATTTAAAATTTTCCTACTCTTTCTACAATCTCCTTATCATCTACAACCAACTAATATATGCATTTTTCTTGTGTATCTTGGTTATTGTCCATTTATAACACTTGGAAACATGTTCCATGATGTCATGGGATTTTGTCTGTTTTGGTCAGTATCTCCAGCTCCAAGAACCACTCCTAGCACATGACAGGGACACATTAAAGGGCTGTTGTGTAAGTGAGAACAAAAACAGACCTACTGGAAAGGTCTACTACAGTTTATCTTTTTCCCAAGTACTCACTTCTGTGTATCTTCATAGTGGTCTTCCTTGTACATTATTGAATTCTTAACATATTCAAACTCATCTATATTTGTCATTGTTTATTGCTGATTTCTTTCAGTTTTTAGCCAAAATGAATAGAATCCACATTTGTGACTTTATTATCATTGTTATTTGTCTCCTCCTCCTTCTCAACAATTCATGCTTCATCTACAGCCCTTTCTAGCTTTCTCCTTTTAGATATTAATCTAGGATACAAGAAAATGAGCCATCTGCTAGTAAAAGTTCCAGGTGATCATCTCCTGTAATTCTAATAGATTGAGGTAAAAAATTTGCTAGTATTTTTTCTGCCTATGAGAATGTCAATACAGGTTGGGGCAAAATTAGGTTTACAGCTATGAGTGTACAAGTTTATTCTTGTATTATTATTTGTTAATTATTGCATTATATTCCTAAGTGCACTGAGAATATTCAGAGCTTGCCTTTTGCCCTTGAATCACGTATTAAAAACATAAAGTTCAATAATCCCTATAGAGTAGGTATTCTTCCCATTGTGCTTCTAATGTCTGCCTCTCTTGCCATTATACTCCAGCATATAATACTGGATGTTTATCTGGCAGAGAAATACTGAGAAATGCAAAGAGAGCATGGCTTAACCTCAAAGTCACTGATGTGACATTGGGATTACTGTTGAACATGGCTCTACTTGTTAATTTATTTCCTTTCTCTTTGTGTTTCTATGGTCTATGAGTGGACCATTACAATTGAAATTTGGCTCCTTCCACATTTAAGTTAGTGGAAGTTCATTTCATAGATTCACAAACATTGAACCCTTAACTTCCAGGACTGTTATCACGGAATCTCTTCTTTTTCTGTGATTTCATTTTCATTTTAACAGTAAGAGGAAAGGGAAGAGAATATATGATATTTCATGAAACTGTGATTCTAATCTGTTTTTGTTATTAAGTTTATAAATATTTTTTTATATTTGGTCAATATTTTTCCATTATTAACTTAAAATATTATATTTACCTAATTATTTAAATATACATAATGTAAATAATATAAATTAGAATATAAAGATGATAACAATATGACCCTAACAATCCCTAGTCACTACTGCCATACTTACCAGTTTTTCAGTGGAGAGTAATCTACTTTAAAGCTTTTTAACTATATCCAGTGTGTTTTTCTTGGCATTTCTAATAATATTATTAGCATTTTGCTATCTCCTGATTCAGCACTTCATTGATTATCTCAGCACTGGGCAATCACTATAACACTCAACCCATACTCCCAAAATAGCTCAATTGCAAATTTGAATAAATACATATTCATTGTTTTGCTTTTTCTGACTTTAAAAATATTACAAACTGCTGTTCTAAATGGCATATAATGGGTAGAGTCTCTTTTATATGTTTTGCATTTTCCTGTGGTTAATAATTGACCCTAAAATTTACTTGCTTTTCTTAAAATCTTTAATTTAACTCTCCCATAGTTCATAAGCTCTGCAAACCATTTTGGTAATAAAATGTTTCCCAAGATCAAGTTGATCAAATAACCCATCATTTCTCTCGTCATTTTCCCCAAGACTTCCTGGATTCTGAAGCTCTCTCACATTGGCCTCTAGAAGTCTGCACAGTTGTCATCTTGGAGTCCCCCTTGCCTTTTCTGTGTATTAACTATTCACTTTCCTAGATATCTGATTTTACTATTTCTTCATTTATTTACTTGTTTTGTTTTTTGTTATTTTTTTAAGCACTTCAGCAGCTTCTGAAAAAGGGGTAATGGGAACTCCATTTAGTTCTCAAACCTTACATCTCTAACAATGTCTATTCAACCTTCATACTTGGGTGCCGCATTACTGGGTTAATATTCTAGTTTTCATTTTTCCCCATTTCTTTTGTCTTTTAGTTTTGCTATTGTGGACTCAGAAACCCTTTTGATTCTTAAGCTTTTGTACCTTTTTTTTTCTCTCTGGTAGATGCAAAATTGTGTTTTAACTCCAATGTTCTAAATTTCAATGGAATAAAATTTGATTGCCATCACCATACCCTTACCCCCCAAATTAAATGTCTTTTTGTTTTAGAAAAAAAACAAGGCTTAAAAAGTAATTTCATCCCCACCGAAAATTTTTGTTCTTTTTCTGAAACATCTGTTACTCAGAGTATATGTCTCTCTCTATAGTCTTCAACATTCTCTTTTAAATATTTATTTCTTTCTATTTTTTCTGCCTTGTGTCAGAAACTTCCTTCATGAAGCTGGAACTCTGTTCACTCATATTTAAGAGGGAGATGATGAAAAGCTCTGTGTGGCACTGGGGCTAGCTTCATGTCAACTTGTCTAGAATCAAAATGTCACCATCTGATTTCTCACTGACAGGGTTCAGATATTTTCTTCGGGATGTTCATTTACTTCATGGTAACATAAGGGTTACATTACTCCTCCCCAGTCCAGCCTCCTGTGAAATCTGGTGCTTCCACATCAGCAACCATAATGTCAATACTTGTATCTTCAGTCTCCCAAGAGCTCACCAATTTTTGGAGAAATAATGCAAAGTAGATTTTTCAACATATAAACTACAATGAAACCAGGGGCATGTTAAATAGATGACAAAAGTTACCACAATACTCAGCAAATATTTAGAAATCTACATAAGGTTATTTTGAGGTTAGAGTTAGAAGACCATGAACCAGGTAGTCTCATTACATAGAAGCAAATTTTGAAGGTGGCATGTGCCTTGTTTTAGAGAGAAAAAGTTATTTTTAAGGTAATATATGATTTTGTATAATGATTTTGTATTTTCCAGTAATACCTCTCATTTTAGTGAATATGAATTATATCCATCAAACCGAACATTTAGACAAGGTTACAGCCCATTTCTTTTGGAGACCAACATGCTGATTTTGTTGATATAAGACACAAACAAAACTTCAGTTAGTTTTTAGTAGTTACTATAGAATATTTGAACAGGATGCCAGTTTTAAATACATGTAAAATAACAACACTGAGTTATTTTAGATATAAACTTTCATATATTTCAAACCTTGTTTAACATTCAGATATTATTAATAGGTCTTACTCTTCTCAATTCTGATTATCCCAAAGGGTAGAGGGTAGCTATATTTTCAATAAATCAAATATATATTTTCACAATTCATAAAAAATTCATTTAATCTTTAACAAATTTTATAAAAATCTGAGTGTGTTATTTTAATGTTATTTTTATAATAAAATAAAACAATAGTGATGGTAAACAAACACTGAATACAGTTTATTACTGATAGGGTTTCACGTGGTCACTTCAGGTTGTCTGAGGACAGCCACTATAACTGTAGATTTGTCAACATCACTTTCCCATTACAAGACTGAGAAATTTTTGCAAGTATCTAGCATGATGATTTTGAGGCTCATTTCTGTGAGTTATTTGTACATAATGGTTTCCTGGTATACAAATATATATACAAACATGATAAAATTTTTAAAAATTCTCCAAGGTTGAGAGAAAGTGTTGAAGATTCCCTTCCACAGACTATAGAAATACATGACTAGACGTATAACATACTACTTGAGGTATTTTATGAATTACACCCTAAATCTAGAGCACCTCATTTTAGGAATGGATGTGAGTCTCTATGAAATGTGACTTTGATGCCTCAGTCCCCTTCAAAGTAGGTATCTTGGGACCTCACACAGTTCTCCCAGTTGCCATCAGCTACCCCATCATATTTTCCTGAATCTCATCCATGGTCTGAAATCTCTTCCCTTTCAAAGACGATTTTAGTTTTGGGAAAAGCTAAAAGTCACAGGGTGCCAAGTCTGGTCTGTAGGAGGGCTGGGTCACCTGGGTGATTTTATCTTTCACCAAAAATCTCTGCACAAGGCATGATGCATAAACAGGGACATTGCTGCAATGAAGTGGTCAGTCTCCAGTTGCCCATAGCTGCGGCATTCTGAATCATCTGAATAGTTTCTGCGGAGGAATGTTCAAGTTTAATGCAAAATTTGATGCAGATTCATTGTTTTTATTCACTCAGTCATTTTTAATGCAATGACTGCACAGTACACACGCTCACTCATTGGCGTCTACCACCCCCACTGACTAGTACAGTGAAGTTGTCATTGTTCACGCATGCCCATTCCAGTCCACTCTCCTTGGCTGCCAGGTTTCATTGATGTAACACAAACCATTCTTATTATATTAACAATAGCTGGACTTTTTCTGGGCAGACCTCATATATTATGAGGTCTTTTTTAATTATGTTAAAATTTATTTTTATTTCATTTTTCCATTACCATTTATACCCCTTATACCCCTTCCCCCCAAAGCTTAATCACTATACTATTGTCCATGTCCATGAGTCCTTTTTCCTTTTTGCTTGATTCTCCAAGCCCCTTTTATAATTCAGGAAATCATTCAGTAAAATGATTGTACTGATAGTTCATAAGAATAAGTTGCCATAAGTATAGTCAAGGTTTAAGCCCAAGTGGTCTTAATCCACGGATCTTGGATTTATGCTTAATCACTGATGGAGATCAGTTCACCCCCTGAAGAATACAATATATTTTGTTATTATTTACGGGAGATACTGAATTGCAAGGTGGGCAGGAGACAAGGAAGACTGTAAAGGTTTCTATTTCTAGAGTGAGACTGGATTTGAGATAAAAGAGAAAGCATAAGTTTATTCGGTAGTATAAAAAGGTTAGGAAAAGGCAATTCATCATGGAGCTCTCAATATTTGTTAGTCACTATGCTAGCTGCTAAATAGTGCCATATGATTTTATCTTCAAGGAAAACAGATTGGGTGCATATTACCATTTCTCTTTTAACTTAAAGAAAAAGTTGAGAGGTAATGTAGAAACCCAAAGACAAACACCTAGTCTAAGAATTTAAGCATCCGTATTTACACTTTGGAAGATCATTAAAATAATCCATTCATAACTTTTTTACTCACACCATTGCTGTGGAGACTTAGAGCTGCCATATCTTTCCTTAGCCCCATGTTTTGTTGTAGTTCGTTTGTTCTCATGGGCCAGCTGTACCCTGAGGATCCCGTTGGGAAACAAAAGTCATGAGAGCAGGAAGAGGAGTGAGTCTTACCTTGTCCATCTCTTCCTGGGACACAGGTAAGCACTGAGACCTCCAGGTCACTCTGTGTGTACCGCACAGAGTACCACCTGTAAAACAGCCCTGAACACCTGCTTTGGAAAGTTATCAGTAAACATAGGATATAAGTGTAAAGAAAAACACAATTTCAGTTTCACACTAATCATTTTCATTGCTAAACGTGATATTTCAGAAGTCCTGGTGAGTAACTAATTGGATTTTGAAAGAAAGTTGAGCACTTTGAGAGAGTGATGATTCAGTTTGTAGATATTATTACTGTTCTCATTCTTTCTGATAAAGGATTAATTTCATGGTATGAGAATATCTGATCATAATTGTTTATGATCAGATAAATATTCTAAGCATATGTTTGTTCATCTTCTCACTGAATCCTATTGTTTTGAAATTAATTAACCAAGAAGTAACAGTACTTCTTTCTTCCATAAAGCTACCTACATCTTCCCATTTTCCTCCTCAAAAGTAAAGACTTTTTTCTAGTAGTCCTAAATGTAAATTTAAAAGTCCAAAGCAATTTATTAATTATTTTTCTTTCTTAGATTATTTATCTCCTTTTTCAATTTTATTACTTCCTCTGATCTCACTTCATGTTTGCCTCCCTTCTCACACTAACTGCTAACCACACTAACATCAATTCTTCATTGTTCTCTAATTCACTATTAACCATTAGAATGCACCCATATTTATGAAGCACAACATTAGAAAGCTTTGGACATTATCAAATTATCAATTTATAAATGATACTTCATAATACATTAAATATTAAGATGAATATACCCTGACATATCAGACCAATTTTCCCTCAATTTATCATCAGTTTTATAGTGAATTAGCATCCTATGTGATTTGATCTTAGTGTCTTAAAATTATTAAAACAGTTTTCAACAGTGCATAATCTTCTCAATAGCAAGTCCCACATTTAAAGCATTTTTTAATAATTTTATTGTATCCAAGAGGACCTGCAGCCTGAAAAGAATTCTTTAAGTATTTTAGTGTGATGACAGTTAATCAGTGTGAAATTTAATACATAACCAACCTTCCAAAATTTTTACCATAGAATTAATGTCACTATAGAAATGTATACTTGAAACCTATATATGATCTTATTAACCAGCCACTCCAATAAATAATATAAAAGGAATTAATGTCACTGGAGCTGCACATTTTGCTGATATATTTTTCTTTCAATCTATTGAAAGTAAAGTCTTTTATGAGGTCCTAAGCATTTTGTTATATTTAAATATGTATAACTTATTTAAAATATATATCTTAAAAGATATATATTATTTATGGCTTGGCTTATTAATATGAAAAAAATCTCTTAATATTAAGTTATTTTACCCATGGCAGTCACTTTCAGAGGTGATTTATAGATATCAAAATCTATGTAACATTCAGAGTTCCAACTGGTAGTTTTCAGTTATACACCTTTTAACTTCTACTTCCACACTGATTAAAGGAATCCTCTGATATTTTTAATTTTAGATATTAGAATAAACATTTTGTGACATGACTTACCAATCCTAAATAGCTAAATTTCCTTATCCTACTTCTTCCCATTAAATTGATCAGCTTACAAGTAAATGATTTCAAGTTCCAAAGCTTAGAACAGGACAAGATCTTCAACCCTAATTAAAGAAATTGCTTACAAGAAGCTTTATAGCCTTTTTTTTCTGGCAAAAGTATTCCAGATGAACTCTAAATTCTATTGGTAGGACAAGATTCCTAGTGAGATGAAGGAAGCATGATTACATGCATGCCTGGCCTTGAAGTCTGTATGCCACCCGTTCAGATCACTGAAGCTTATGGTCAAGGCCGTTATTTCCTGTCCAAAAGTCTGTACAAAAACATTACTCTGTATAATACTTAAAATGGTTAAACACATTTCTTGGAGTGAAGCAATTCAGAAGATATTTTGAGACACTTAAATATAACTTTGTCAATAAAATTTTATAGTGGAAACAGACCTGAGTTCTACTTTTTAAAGTATATCAGTATATTATTCTTACTTTATTTCCATCTGAAAACTTTTATTAAAATATTAAAATTATGTTTGACCTGTTATTTTTGGTAAAAAGTATATAAACTTTATATTATATTCTGTTCAGCATCTATTAAACTTTCCAGGGGTCAGTAAATGCTTAAATTGTATTTATCTGAACAAAAACTTTTTGAGAATCTATAACAAGCAATCTGTAAGTGCTAGACACAGTGAGAAATAAGAGGAAGTTTGTGATGACTTTTACTTCAAGTTATGACTGAATAGCTGACGTAGTAAGCTTCTTTTGGTGCTGACAAATTACCACTAAAATAGCACAAATGTATTACCTTATGAAAGCCAGAAGTCTAAAATGGGTCAGCAGAATTGTATTCCTTCTGGAGGCTCCATGGAGAGAATTCATTTTGCTATTGTTTTTGTTTTTTCCAACTTCTAGGCCTGGTCATATTATTTAGCTAATGGCTTCATCTTTCTAACTTCTACATCTGTTGTTACATTGCCTTCTCTGATTTTCTGTACTAAATATTCTCAAATATCTTACAAAATCTTTGCTAGTTATATCACATTTAACTCAATTGACCTCTAGCAGCCAGCATAGTTACTGTTATTTTACTTGACTTATCGTCAGTGTTATTAAAGTTTACCATATTGTTGTTGTGAAGTAGTTTCACACTAGATAGGACATGTAATATTTCACATACCAAGTCATCAGTGGTTTTGTTCTTTATTAAATAGAACTAACAGGGGGATTAATTGCAAAACATTTCCTGGTATTTATTTTTTGTCACCTTCTCTTTCTCTGTTAAGAATATTTGTATGAAAGAGAACACATCTATGAAGAGCAGGTTGCTCTTCTGGTGGATGGGTAGTTTTAAAAAATATTATATAAAGACAAATTATCAATAATTTGTTTCTGTAGTTATCTCTAAATGAGAGGACTTATAAACATATAGGACACATCAAAGAAAATTTAGGATGCTGCTTTCAGGTCATCACAGAACTTTATAAAAAAATTACAATTTCAAATAAAATGCATAAAATTTAAAATGTTTATGGTTATTCTAAAGTATTTTAACACCTTGAAATAAAATCTATTTCCAGAAAGCAGTAAAACTCTTTGGACAAAGTACTCAAATAATAAAGGCAGTTATGTGCTGACTCTTTTTAATCCTAATTAACTTAGTGAACAAAATTATATTCTATTCCATTTTGGTTTTATCTTATTTTATCCCCATGTCTGTTCAAACAGGCTTTTTTCTTACATTAATCCATGTGGGAACTTTAGAGCTATATTTATGTACATTTTCCAAATTCAGTTATGGCAGCATTAAACCAATATACACTGTAACATAATTTTTTTTTATCTTTTAACATCTTACATTTTACTGTTGAAGTGCATTTTCATGCAACTCCACTAACAGTAACAAAATAATTTTTAATGTTTTCCATCCTCCCCTGTCATTGTAGAGATACGATGGGTTAGTAATCAGCTGTGAAGCCCGGATTATGCCACAAAGCCATGCTTGAATGTGGTCCTCTTGAATCAAATCGGGCTTGATTCTCCTATATTGTATGTTATTTCAGTAGGAGGCTACCTGGGGTCATATTTTATATTAAGTAATTTTAATTTTTTAAGATACTGTATCATATCATGAAAACAAATTTATATTTTATAGTGAATGTGAGAAAAGAAAATGCAATCACCTACAGATCATACTAACCAAATCAAGAGTAAAGGTACTTCGATGGAAGTGGAAAGGGTGTGGATAAATACAATAAACTTGTTTAGATTTTTAAAAAGTATAACAGACAAAATTACAATAATAAAAAAATTACTTTTAAAGACAGCGATTTGAAGATGTTGAGTTAACAATGGACTCAGAGTAATGATTAGAATGATTTTAAATGATTATCTCAGTTCTCTGACCCTCAATATAATAATTACTAATATTTTATTATTTTTCTAAAAATCAGGTTAAAATGAAGTAATATAGCATCAACAAAATATTATATTAGATACCATCTGAAAATTAATGTATCTTATTAATATGTCATATGCTTGAAAAATGAAGTCCAAATATCATAATAAACATGTTATCTATTTCCAAACCAATTATACTGCTATTTTTAGTAACTATAATTTATTTATGAACTAGAGATCTCTTTCTCTGCCTCTGCTCTCCCAGTTCTTTATTCCAGATAACACTGCTCACCATGAACTCCAAAGTTCCTGGTAAAGGAGGAAAGGTAATCCAATTGACTCACATTAGAAGCTACCCAACTTTGATCCGATTAACCATGTTCTGGACTTAGTTCATGTTTTGTATGTTGATCAGGGGAGACCACAAGTCTCTGTGAGGAGGAGAGGTACTAGAGCTCAAGAGAAGTCTTACACAGTGGTTGAGAGCTGTGGCTTTAAATTCAGATCATCTGGGTTGTTTTCCCGCTTCTGCTGTCTCCAAGCTACGTGACTTTACCCCAGTCATTTATCCTTCTGTTCCTCAGTTTCCTCATTTATGTATCAAAAGGGATGGCAATAACCAGACTTCATGGAGATTTTGTGCAGATTAAATTGACCACGGCAATGGTCTGAAACATATCTGGCATAGAATGAGTGCTCTGTAAATTAATTTCTTTTTTATTCCTTTAGTTTTCTTACTCTGCCTTAATCACATTAGCCATGTGTCTATATTTCCTTTGTGTCATAGGACTGAAGGACTGAATGCAGGGTTGTTGTTTTTTTTTTTTTTTCACATGACCTGCATTTTTGGCATGGGTAGAAGGGATTACTAGACTTAGACAAGTATTTTCATAGACAAGATGGAGAAAAACATTCCCTAAGATCAAGAAACATTAAGGAAAGGGAAGACTGACTTTCTGCTGCACACTTGTGAGTATTTCTCTTAGACATATTCCTAGGAGTTGAACAGTGAGGCTGTGGAATACAGTAGGATTCAACTTTTAAAGAAAATTCAAAATAGTTTCCCAAAGTTCAATAGATACGAACTCACATAAGCCACCTATAAAGGAACCCATCAACTTGCATTCTTTTTGCCATTTGGTATTGTAAAAACTCATATTTTTCCAATCCATTGGTTGAAATGGTCTTATTAAAGTCATGATTTATATTTCCCTCAATACTCATTTACTCATATGTTTATTGGCCATATATATTTCCTATTATGTGAAATGCCTATTTATGGAGTGACAATCTAAACATTTAGCAATTGCTACAGAAAATGCAACAACCAATGTCTGGCCAATCAGAAAAAAGATAAACATAAGCCTGTAAGATGAATATAAGCCTGTATTTTTGTACACTGGTTCAACAGTAACTCAGGATTCTTATGTCTTTTACCCATTTTTCTACCATGGTTTAAGCTTTTTTAAATTGTTGATTTATAGTTTACATTCTTTTCTTAATTATTTATTTATTTATTTTCAGAGAGAGGGGAAGGGTGGGAGAAAAAGAGGGAGAGAAACATCAGTGTGTGGTTGCCTCTTACACACCCACTGCTGGGGACCTGGCCTACAACCCAGGGATGTGCCCTGACTGGAAATCGAGCCGTCAGCCCTCTGGTTTGCAGGCTGGTGCACAATCCACTGAACCACACCAGCCATGGCTATAGTTTATGTTCTTAACACACCAATCTTTTGTCAGATGTGTGTATGATAGGTATTTTCTCTCCAGTGTAGCTTATTTTTTCCCACAAGATCCTAAACTAGTTAAATTTAGGAATGTGTCTTTTATTAAGGCCCATATTTTGTTACTGTTGTTGCCGTTGTTGTTTCTGTGCCATGTTGTGTGACAGGTGTTTTCTCTCAGGTGTAGCATATTATCTTTCCCCACAAGATCTTAATTTTAATGTAATTAAATTTAAGAATGTGTCTTTTAATAAGACTCATATTCTTGTGTTGTTTCTGTAGCTTGTTTAACAAATTTTATATGAAAACCTGAAAGATATTTTTCTCTTATTTATTTTTGTTCAGTTACAATTGTCCTGCCTCTTTCCCCAGAGCTCACCACAACCCTGTCTCCATCCCACACCCACAGCCATTGCCTCCCCTCATTGTCCGTGCCCACAAGTCCTGTATTTATGCTTGCTCCTTCCCCTTCTTTCCCCCATCACGCCCTCCTTCCTGCCCTCTGGTCACTGTCAGTTTGTTCTCTATTTCCAAGTCTCCGTTTGTTTTGTTGATTAGGTTCCACTTATAGGTGAGATCATATGGTATTTGCCTTTCACTGTCTGGCTTATTTCACTTAGGATAACGCTCTCCAGTTCCATCCATGCTGTCACAAAAGATAGGAGCTCCTTTTTTCCTTCTGCTTTGTAGTATCCCATGTGTAAATATATCAAAGTTTTTTGATCCACTCATTTACTGAGGGGCACTTAGGCTGTTTCCAGTACTTGGCTATTGTAAATAATCCTGCTATGAACATTGGGGTGCATAGGTTCTTTTGAATTGGTTATTCAGGATTCTTAGTATAATCTTAGCAGTGGGAATACTGGTTCAAGGGGCAGTTCCATCTTAAGATCTTTGAGGAAATTCCATACTGTTTTCCACAGTGGCTGCACTAGTCTGCATTCCCACCAATAGTGCAACATGGTTCGCAGCATGGTTTCCTACATCTTTGTCAGTACTTATTATTTGTTGATCTGTTAATGATAGCCATTCTGATCCATGTAAGTTGATATCTCATTGTGGTTTTAATTTGTATCTCTCTAATGGCTAATGATGCTGAGCATTTTTTCATGTGTCTTTGGGCCCTCTGTATGTCCTCCTTGGAGAAGTGTCTGTTCAGGTCCTTTGCCCATTTTTTAATTGGATTGTCATCCTGGTGTGGAGTTGTGTGAGTTCTTTATATATTTTGGAAATCAAACTCCTGTCTGAAGTATCATTAGCCAATATGTTTTCCTATATGTTTGGTTCCCTTTTCATTTTGCTGATGTTTTCTTTAGCCATGCAGAAGCTTTTTATTTTGATGAAGCCCCATTTGTTAATGCTTTTCTTTATATCCCTTGCCCTAGGGGATGTATTGGTAAAAATACTGCTATGTGGGATATCTGAAACTTTCCTTCTTATGTTTTCCTCTAGGACTTTTATGGTATCACAACTTATATTTAAGTCTTCTATCCATCTTGAGTTTATTTTGGTGTATGGTATAAGTTGGAGGTCTAGTTTCATTTTTTTGCATTAACTTGTCCAACATCATTTATTCAAGAGGCTATTTTTACCCCATTTTATGTTCCTGCCCCCAAATATTAACTGACTGTATTGACATGGGTTTACTTCTGGCTCTCTCTTCTCTTCCACTGGTCTATGGATCTGTTCTTACATGCCAGTACCAGATTATTTTGATGATGGTGGCCTTGCAATATAGTTTGATACCATATATTGTGATACCTCCTATTTTGTTCTTCTTTCTCAAAATTGCTGAGGCTATTTGGGGTCATTTATGATTTTATATCTCAAGACTTCATTTTGTCATCCTCTGTGGCGGAATTGTAATACAATCAATTTGAACAAATCTTTCAGCTTGGGATCCCATTCATTTCATCCTCTTTCTTTGGCTTGCTTTTAATTTTCATAGGTTTACTTTACTAGAGGTCATTGTAGATGGTCTGATGATGGTGTTGGAATAAATCACTATCATTTGTCCACACTGAATTAACAGTGTTTGTCTGGTCTAGAGATTTTCTAGCCTACTCTTTCAAACTCTTCTTACCACAGAGAAATTCTGTATAACATCCCAAATGGCACACAAACATTTATAATCTAAGCTAGGTAGGTTGCATTTATGTGGTAAAATTAGGGTTTTTTTAGTACTCCTTTTCAGGTAAATATCTTTGATATTTAAACCATCTTTGATGGTTTATTTAATAACTGATTACCAATTATTGTATTCTAGTGAAAACTTAGGACCTGTACAATCTTCTTTCCAAGAAATTTATGGGAAGATGGTCTTGTTATGAAAATAATATATGGGTTATTAAATATCTTTTTACATTTTGTAATTAAAGTTGTAGTAAAATATGTGTAACTGTAATGATGATAGATTGAATTATATTTAACAATTATATTATTCACATTGATATTTTGCATTGTTTTTTCTATCAAGTATGGAAAAATATCTCGATATTCTCTTCTACTGTTCTGTTATGGTTGTATTTCCTTAGGTATTCAGGTTTTTATTTATATATTGAGATGGATGCTATTACATGATGAAAAACTTTTATCTTCATTGCATATTTCTAAAATAGTCCTTAGTTTGAAGCCAGGTTAAAGCTTTATTAGTCTAGTTTCCTGTATCTGAGTATTAATTGAATAATTTTACTCTAGTGCTTATTTTATGTTGTCCAACAGCCTTAGCTATTTGTCGTGATATGGATTTTGTCATGGGCTCTGTCTCTACATGGAATTGAGTGGAATATTAATAACTGATGTTGTGAGGTGCTATCACCATTTCAACTTCAAACATCAGCATTGAACATGTTCCCTCATGTTTTTATAAATATATATAACTATATATACATATATATGTACATGTATACATACATATATACACATACATACATATATATCCAAATATGGATGAAGTGATATGACAAATTATAGCCTTTACTTTATTCAACTAAATGACTTGTTTGCATCCACTCTTACTAGTTAACTTGCTCTTTTTTTAGGAATCAAAATCAATTCTTTATTTATTCTTATCTTCATTCCTGCATTTCATCCTTGTCCTTAACAATAATCAAACAGTATTCCACAGTTCCATGAATTCCTTTGTTTGTTAAAGATTTTGGTGAAGAACATGGTGACATTTGTATTGAATTATAAATATATGTGGATTTATTTTCCTTCTTACATTTTTTTCTTCGTTGTTCCTAATAAGTTTTCTGCTTCAGAAAACTCTAACATTTTATAGTTTAATATATCTGATTTGTTTCAGAGAAACCATCACCTTACCTTCAATAAGATATATTTATTAAAGATTATCTTATAGACCCTCCTGAAGAATGGTGGCAGCTCATTCTTCTGCATTAAAGTATAAACAACACTCATAAATTGTTCTCTGGAATTAGCGAATGTGTCCACTTATTCCAGTTATTTGCTCTGTTCCATTTTAAGATGGTAAACATTATTTTATATTTATAATATGTTATTTTTCACTTAGGGCTTTATAATTATTTACTACAAGTACATAATACAATTAAAATCCTTACCACAACTTTCTCAATTTTCAATGTATACTTAATGAACTCTGAAAATAATAACCAGTTTTGACCTCAGAGTTGTTTTTTTGTTTTTCTGTTTTTACCATGGAATATTCCCTTTTGTAAAGGGTTAATGAAACTTGGTATTTGAAGTCAGGTTGCCTCATAACTGCTCATGGATAATTAAAACAAACCCACACAGAAATGAAAAGCAAATACAAATGTTAAGTTGGCGGTCTGTTTCACTGGATAAAAAATCACTATATAAGACTGCTTAAAATGTCAGAATTAGATGTGTTTCTAATACGCTAAATAAGAGTGCCAGCCTACAGAACAAAAAGTTATTCAAGGGCAATATTATTTCTCTAAGTGGCATCCATGTGACCTAAAATAATGAAAAAAAACATTCTAATTGCTTAATATAAACAATGTGTGTATATATGTATGTACGCATGTCATACATACAAAATCCTTCATCTGGAGAATAAATATATATTGTAATATGAAAAAGAGAAATAAATTAAATAATTTTTCTGGAGAAATGGTTCTGGTTTTATGTCTCACATTTTTTAGTAATATATAATGAATTGGCTTGTGGTCTAAAAAGAGGAAATAGCATAAGAACATTTAAAAAATTATTCATTAACTCATCAGACATTTTGTTGAATGACTTTGTCTTTACCTCTCATTCTGTCCTCTGTGCCTGTAGACCAATAGGTTACAGTCTATGCAATTTTGGGGTGAATCATACAAAACAAATTTTTAGTCTAGTTCTATGGTGTTATCCTGAGATATGTGGTTGAATCACTACAAAGTTTTGTGAGAGAAGCAATTAGTACAATTTAGCTGTCATAAGCACAGATGCCTATTAATATCATACACACACATGCACACACACGCACACACACACACACTACAATTGTCCTATTAACAATATGGATTTAAACTGTGTAGGTCCACTTATATGTGAATATTTTTAAATAAATATAAGTGTATTTTCTCTTTCTTATGATTTTCTTAATAACATATTCTCTTAATTTATTATAAGAAACCAGTATATAATAAATATAACATACAAAATATGGTTTAATTAATGGTTTATGTTATCAGTGAGGTCAACATTAGTATTTGAGTTTTGAGGGGAGTCAAAAGTTGCATGTGGATTTTTCACTGCATGGAGGTTCAAGAAACAACTCTATATCACTGAGAAACCTTAAATATGTGTGAATTTAGTCTATGACAATTAGTATGAACAGAATGTGTCTTTCTGTTTGGCTGATAATCAGAGAGTTAAATCACCAATGAAAGTTAGAGTTAGATCACCAATGACTCCATCTACTCATTGCAGTCAGTGGAGGCTCTGACCACCCGTTACTTGACAACATTAGTGACATAAAATAACGAGAAGGCCTGGGTTTGCTGTGCTAGGGAAGAAAGATGAAAGAGTTATTCCCAAAGTGTGAAGCAACATTTATTTTGCATAAAATTTAGAGACTTGGGCATTTCATGGCCATATTCAATTGAGGTTAGAAAGAGGGGACAGGAACAAAAGTGCTGGATGTCCACTTGCCTAGTTGGGTTCTTTGTGGGGATGAAGCTTTGGTAAGGATGTGAGATTAGCTAACTCTTAAGGTAGGTGTTTTTCTTCATCTTTAAGATTGGGGATTTTGAGGACTGTCAAAGTATATTCATAAATTCCCACATTACAAACCACAATTGCACATTTTCAAAGTTACAGAATTTACAAGCAGTGTTATTTCTCCAAAGAGCTCAGTAGCTCATACAAGTTGTCATTTCAACTGATTTATTATTCAGTGTGATTTAAGATTATATGAGAAAAGAAACAGAGTGAGATTGTTTGCTTGTCCATAATTATGTTGAATTTTGTGCATAAATCTACACATCATTATAATATACCCATTCAGATAAATGTTTTTACTTAAAGAAGTTGTTCTTGATTGTACAGAATATATTGCACTTTAGGGTTAATTTTAACAAAAATATATGATGTTATTTTTAAAATGTGCCTCATGATCTGTATGGAATCTTTGTCTTTTTTCAGAATAAGATCTCTAAAATCACATTTCTCTAATTAAATTTTACGTACTATGAATTATTCATCACTTATTCATCATGAATCAAATAGGCTGATATTACAGAACTAATAAAAAAAAAGGTAGTAATGTAACACTCAATCAAAGCCAGCCAATTTAAAAGAAGAGCTATTTTCCTTTTACATATTTTTTGTTGGACAGATCATATCAACTGGTGCTACATTTGTATCAAATCCAAAAGCAAAGAGAAATTTACTGTATATTTTTCTTATTCTAATTCATCATATGTTCCCAATGTCATACTCCAAAATCCACTGAACACACAACTGTACTGAAGCAATAAGATAGCTCTCTAACCCTGGAGTGTATTTTAAATAATTTTATCAGTTTTATATGATTAGTTGAATTTTTTGTTCTTTTTGCTATTCCATTAATAAAATGGTATGTCAAATGTTTGTCTATCTATTCTTCCTATTATACAACAGTAAACGATTATAACGAATTATGAAAGTATATGGCAGCAGCATAGAAATAAGTACTGTTTCCTAAATTAAAGCTAGGGTTTCAACTGGCAGAGACTCAAGCCTGGGAAGGAGCTGCACATAGAGTGAGACTGGGACTGGAGAGACTCAGTTCTTGCTGAGAAGATAAACTCTAGACATTGTAGACTTTATAGGTGGGATGGTGAGGTGAGTGTGCCAGACAGGACCCTGTAGAATTTCAGGTATGTTAAAACTCTTCATAGGAAATATTTAATTTACATGAGGATGCATGTAGGCTTGGATATTGGAATGTATTTGCACTCTGTCATTCCAAAGTAATTTGAGGTCACTTTAAAAGTTGTACATTATGTAAATCATAACAAACTTGATTAGTACCTAAAATAATTATTGAGACACCAAATGCTAAACATCATTTTTATGGGAATTAATTCATTTAATTATCCCAAAACTCTATTAGTTTGGTTGATTTCATTATGAACAATTTGCACATCTAGAGACTAAGACCTAGAGTATGAAATTTGCTGATTATCACCCAGATAGAATGCTATCATACACTGTATTTTAAAAAATCAAAATATTAATTGAAAAAAATGATCACACTTATTATTGCCTGATTTTAAACACTTGGAACATCAAATGGAAATCTTATCTCAAAGCACTAAAAGAGAAAATATATTAGCACATATTCCTCATTGTCACCAAATACCCAATATTTTCTTTCTCATTAGTTATGAAATCTCATTTTATTTAAAGTGATAAAGTATCCAGTTTACTCTATTTTCCTCAGCCTTCCATGTGACTCAAACCAAACCAGTGAAATGCAAACAGAATTGTTCTGAGGGATAGTTTGTAGAGGGGAAGCATGATGACCAGAGCCTCAGAAGATACTCGTGAGGATGGAAACGAGCCTCCATACCTGAACTGAACTACCTAATTTTATGTGAAAGAGAGAGATACATTCTATTTTATACAAGAAGCTTATACAGCAGAAACAATCTGGAACTTCTTATTGTGAATATGCTAACAAAACATCATTTTTGTTGCCTCATATATGTTAGTACACATTGAAAATATCCTCTTTTTGATTAATGAATGGGACAAATGATTAAGGAATAACATAGAAATTATTATTAGGTGTCCATAGATCTATGAGATATGTGTGAAAAGACTCTGTTTTCTAGTCATTGAATGAAATGACATTCATTTGCTTCAAGGGATAGTTGTTTTCTTATGTCCCTACTCAGGTTTTAAATCAATAGGTAAGTTTCCTTGTCAGTGCTATGTGGTTGATAATGGTGATGGATGATCTCAATGACAATTTGAGTTTTTTTCGTTGATCTCTAAAAGCATCAGAGTAGAGAGAAACTTGCTGAAACAACACTTATCATGTAAAGGATGACTCCAGGTAAATCCACTAATCAAAAACAACCATTTTGCATTTTATTCAGCTAACATTAAAATCCTAAAGTATAGTTTAACCCGTCTTAAAAACAGAGACATAAATAACTGCTTAGATCAATGAGTAACATTTTGAGAGTTTTGATAAACCAAAGCAAATATTTCTCTCTGTGAGAGACTCAGGTACTAGTTTAATAGATTTTGCATCAAAAATAAGTATGGGAAGTTTAATTCCTTCTGGAAAATATTGAGGTAAATTAACATTTATTAAAAAATAAACAGTGTATTATGAAGGCACGTTGTCTCCCTGCTTGTCTCAAACTTAAATTTACTTTACTACATTATTAGAATTTAATATCTACATATTTACTGCTTGAATAAATGATCTTTGTAGATCAATGCTACAAACTCTAGGTAAGAAGTCTGGGCATATTATATAAGTTCTACAGCCAGACTTCTCATTTGCATTTTCCTTTGAGGAAAGAATTACAAAGGTTTAGTCTCTGAAGAGTACTGTAAAGGGTACCCAGCATTACTAAGCCCCAGGTAATAGTAGTAGTGCTTGATATATTTTTCTATTTATGCTTTTTTCTTGAAGCTTAGGAATACAAGGTCTGTCAAGAAAGTATCCAGTCATGTAACATAAAAAATAGAGACATTTATTGAACAAGTTACAAGATACAAAAAACATTGTACATAGGACAATGACACCTCAGTCCCCTTCAAAGTAGGCACCTAGGGACCTCATACAGTTCTCCCAATTGCCATCAACTGCCCCATCATATCTTTCTGGATGTCATCTATGGTCTGAAATCTCTTCCCTTTCAAAGGTGATTTTAGTTTTGGGAAAAGCTGGAAGTCACAGGGCACAAAATCCGGACTATAGAGGGGCTGAGTCACCTGGGTGATTTGATATTTCACCTAAAAACTCTGTGTATGAGATGTGATGTGTGAGTGGGTGCCTCATCATGATGAAGCAACCAATCACCAGTTGCCTGCAGCTGCAGCCTTCTGAATCATCTGAATAGTTTCCATGGGGAAATATTCAAGTTTAATGCAAAATTTGATGGAAATTTGTTGCTCTACTCTCTCAGTCATTTTGAATACAACTGCTACACAATACACATGCTCACTCATTGGTGTCTACCACCCCCATTGACTAGTACAGTGAAGTCATCACTGTTCACTCAAGCATATGCCAGTCCACTTTCCTTGGCTGCCAGGTTACATCAATGTCACACGAATAATGACTGGACTTTTTCCGGGCAAACCTTTGTATGTATACACAAGGATATCAATTCATTATATAAATCATTTAACAATTTAAACACTCTACATTAGTATTAACAGAGGTACCATTCTATGCATACAAATATATGAATATATGAATATTAGTATTTATATAAAGTGCACACAGAGAAGGAAAATTTTGGAAGGTTTCACAGGTTATTATTAGGGAAAAATAAGTCATAGAAGAATATATGTAAATTATATATTTTCATTAATGAAGATAATGTTTTTTATACTAAGACACACATGTGCATTTAAAATAGGTGTAGAAAAAAACTAGAGAGAAACACACACCCCAGAGAGATGACAAATGACTGATATTGAAAGGGAGAGTAAAAGATGATGTCTATATTTCATTGCTTGTAGTTCTTTATTATTTTAACTTTAGCCATGGCAATGTATTTATGGTTGACTTGGGCAATTAGAAAAAGAAAATATGTGTGTATGTCAACATACATCATATTTCCCAAACTAGTTACAAATAAAGCAGCTTTCAATTTATGCTTAAGCTTGAACTTTGGAAGTAACACTCTAAGAGGTCTAAGTATATTATATAAGTTCTACAGCCAGACTTCTCATTTACATTTTCCTTTAAGGAAAGAATTACAAAGATTTAGTCTCTTAAGAGTACTGTAAAGAGTACTCAGCATTACTAAGCCCCAAGTAACAGTAGCAGAGAGTCACTACACACTACAGGCTGAGTCGATTCCTGATTAATTCATTTTATGTAGGTCAGTTCTTGGTAAATGGATACTTTTTGGTATTTCCTTTCATATCAGTATCATCGCAAATCTCATCTTGTTGTGATAGAGAAACCTGGAACGATATCACTATAATTATGTAAGATATGATACCCATGAAGGTTATATTCATATATAAATTTGATTACAATTTACCTGGCAATTATGTGTGAGAAAATTTGGGGTGATATAGAATTTAAATGCACAATTACTTAAGAAAAAAAGATTGCTGCACAAACTATTTGTCTATTTAAGTTATTTTTGTCTTTGAATGTGTTTTGTCTTGCTTTGTTGTCAACATTAACCTTGTTACTGATTTTCAAATTTTAATAGCTAAGAAAGACTTCATTGTTCTTCATTAAAATGATGTAGGAAAATTTTCTAATTACCTAAGAAAATAAAAATCATGGTGAAAGTGTGTGAGTGTGTGAGTGTGTGAGTGTATAAGTAAGCAAATGAATAACTGAGACTGAGATCCTGTGGAAAGATGGCACCGAGCTGTGAGTTCCCTTGACTTCAAACATAACTGAACAGAGGACAGAGGAGACATCAAAACAGTTTCGTAGTATTGGTAATATTCCCCAGAATGGTCAGTTAGGGCAGAACTCAGCTATTGTTCTTTGATTATTGCATGAACCTGGTGGAGTAAAGGCTTCTCTCTAAAGGACTATACTTCACACATGACCACTAAACTCCAACTCCAACTGACTCCAGTACAGAGTCAGTTCTAGCATGGCTGTCATCTTCATTACAGCTTCATGAGAGCAGTATTTTCGTAAAGCTTATAAAACCAGTTGTCATATGTCTGCTGGGTTTCTGACCTGTTGACCTCATCCTACGAAGTCACCAAGGCCTCATGGTTACACAGTATAACTGGATACTGTGGGTAGTGGATTAAACCAATTAGACATTCAAAACTCAACAAGAGAATAAGTGGATTTTCCCTTCAACAGACTCTGTAAGGCATGGGCTATAATTAGAGATAACTTTAGGGAATTAAAAATTTGGAACCATCTCAATCCCTATATTTTCCTTTGAAGTTCCACTTTTGCAATAATCTTAAAACAAGCAGAGAGAAAATTATGCTATCTCAAGTCCTAGCCTCTCAAATGGATGCAAATTTACAGATGTTTCTTCCTATTAAATCAAGATTATGAAAAAGTAATTAATTCATATACCAAACACTTTTAAAAATTTTTTACTCCCTGACTTTACAGATAGAGAGGGAGGGAGAGAGAGAGGAAAAAAAAATCAATTTAATGTTCTACTTACTTATGCCTTCATTGGCTGATTCTTGTATGTGCCGTGCCTTGGGATTGAATCTACAGTTGATGTAAGGGTCGATGGCCTAACTAACTGAGTTACTCGGCCAGGACCATGAGCAGTCTTCTAATGTCCAATCCTTGTGTGAGTTAGTTTAATTATCAACGTGATGTATCCAAAGCACAGGAAACAACAAATGCAAAGCCAAAGACTTTTGAGTAAGTGTGTTGCATTACACATATTAGAAGGGTTTTGGTATTGCTGGAGTGAAGTTTGGGGGATGAAATTCAAGCTGTACTTAGGATCTTAGTACTCTGGTGACATGTTGAAGAGTTTGAACTTCATTTTGAACTATGAAACCAGTGAAGTTTTATGCAGGAGGAAAACATGGTCAGTATTTATTCTGGTCACAGAAGGAATAGATTTTAAGTAAGAAATGAACTGCACATAACTCAAGTTCAGGGTTACCATAAAATTACGGCAAAGGTAGATAGTATTTTTCAGGAAGATGAGAGAAAGAGTTGAGTTTAAAAGATCTTAACAAGGAGAGGCGAATTTAATTTATTTTTGACAGGTAGACAGGTACTACATCTGTAAGTGGTTCTCTCTACAACACATGCTCTCTCTTCAAACTCTAATGTGCTTTTGAATTATCAGACCTACTGTGGGTCTTAGGGGAGGCAGTTTAAATTTTATTCATATTGTTCTATCAGAAAAATCAATAAATTTTTTTTTCTTGGAAGGCCTTAAGTTCCTTCAATATATATTATGGAACCTACTTTACTTGAAAATTCCCAATGTTGGACAGACAGATGAATCAGTTCAGCATAACCTGATTGGTAAGGAGTGCAGTGGAGACATGAGAAGGTTGGCTGAGGACCCTTAGGTGGCAGCACCAGAGGGTTATTTAAGCAGACAGATGGATCCCCCTGAGAAGAGCAGACCCTAAACCATAAGTGGGGATCCCTTGCCCACAGCACAAAAGCCTAACAAGTACATAGCCAGCTGTGAAAAGCAGCAGGGCTGCTCTCTACCAGAGATGAAGGACTGGAGACTGAAAGAGCCATTTAAAGGGCCAACGCATAAATTTTCATTTACAGCCACTTATTCATGGTTCCAGTAAGGAGGGGGCAGAGTGGGCTGGAGATGCCTGAGGAAAGACTTGGGACAGAGGCTTGGGTGAGAGAACTGAAAAAGTAGCCAGGGCTCAGTCATCCCCCATGCAGCAGCAGCCATCTTGCTCAGGCAGACCACTCCCTAGAGCAGCAGCAACCTGAGAAGAAACAACTGCCCCAACCCTAGGAAGGACTCTGCCATGGTTCTGTGATGCTTATGCCTGATTGCTGAATGTAGAGTGGCAGCCATAGACAGTAGATCTGTGCAAAGATGGGGCAGGGTGGACTAGAAATGTTTGAGGAGAGACTGGGGATGGTGACTTTGGGGAGAGAACTGAGAGAGCAGCCTTCCGGATCCTGCCACTGAATCATCCCCCATAAGTCAGTAGCCATGGAGCTCGCATAGACCACTCCCCTCTGAGCAGCAGCAGCCTGAGGGGAAACATTAGCCCCAATCCCAGGAGCGATTCAGCCCTGCCCTGTGGTGCTTAAGCCTGGCTGCTGAGAGCAGAGTGGTTATATTAACCACTGAAGGAGACAGCCACAGACAGTAGATCTTTGGAAGTCTCAAACGGACTGCCTAAGGTCAGACGGGGTCAACATCGGACATCACCAGAGGCAGATCCAGAAATAAAAACAGTGGTAAATACTAGAGGCCACTGAGACAAGATCCACTGTGATATTCTCCACGATTTGCGATATTCTCTTTATTACATAGCTTTTTAACATTCATTTCTTGTCCATCAAGTTGGTGCATATTAAGTCACTAGATTTTACACTATAGCTTATTTCTCTCCTTTCTTATAATAGCCTTAGTCTCTTTACAACCTTATTAATACTGGTTTATTTGCTATTGATAGTGGGATTGCAGTGAGGAGTTATTTTTGCAGTTGTGGGTTTGATCCTGTGTTTTGTGGTTTTGCTCCAGCAGCCAAAAAATGGGAAGACAAAGAAACAATCCCCAATCAAAAGGAAAGGAGGAATCCCCAGAAAACTACTAAATGAAATAGAGGCAGGTAAACTATCAGATATTGAGTTCAAAACAATGGTTATAAGGAAGCTCAATGAACTCTTTGACCTCAGTGAGAACTACAAAAAAATACAGGAAAATTATGAGGAACTTATTGTAAACTATTTCAGCATGAAAAAGAACATAGAAACTATCAACAAGAACCAAGAAGAATAAAGAATACAATTTCTGAATTGAAGAACAGAGTAGAAAAATCAAAAGCAGGCTAGATGAAGCAGAGGATCGAATCAGCGAGCTGGAGGACATGGTAGGAGAAAACTCCCAGAAAGGGCAAGAAAATGAAAAAAGGCTCAAAAAGACTGAAGAGTGGTTAAGGGAAATGCAGGGCAACATGAAACATAATAATATCCATATAATAGGAATACCAGAAGAAGAAAAAGAGGAGAAAGGGATAAAAAACCTGTTTGAAAAAGTAATGATGAAAAACTTCCCTAATTTGAGGAGAGAAAAAGTGACACAAATCCAGGAAACACAGAGGGTCCCAATCAAGAGGAACCCAAAGAGACCCACTTCAAGACACCTCGTAATTAAAATGGCACATATGAAAGACAAAGAGAGAATCTTAAAGGCAGCAAGGGAGAAACAGGAAGTAAGATACAAGGGAACCCCAATAAAGCTAGCAGCTGACTTCTCCACAGAATCACAAACCAGAAGAGAATGGCAAGAAATACTCTGAGTAATGAAAAGTAAAGGCCTGCAACCAGGACTATTCTACCCAGCAAGGCTCTCAATTAAAATGGAACGAGAAATAAGGAGTTTCCCAGACAAAAGACGGCTAAAAGAATATACCTCTATCAACCAGCACTGCAAGATATGCTAAAGGGGCTGCTTTAAGAAGATGAAAAAAAAAAAAAAAGAGCAAGAGAGAGGAACACAAGTACAAAGGGAAAAATGAATACCTATCGATAATAACTTTAAATGTAAATAGATTAAATGTTCCAATGAAAAGACATATAGGAGCTGAATGGATTAAAAAACAGAACTCACACATATGCTGCCTACAAGAGACCCACCTTAGAACAAAAAATCTACACAGACTTAAAGTGAAAGGTTAGAAAAAACATATTCCAGGCAAATGGACAGGAAAAAAAATCTGAGGCAGCAATATTTATATCAGACAAAGTAGACTTCAAAATGAAGGCACACACAGAAGGACACTCTATAATACTCAAAGGAAGAATCCATCAAGAAGACATAAATATTTTAAACTTATATGCACCCCACATAGGAGCACCCAAATATATAAGGAAAATCCTGGAGAATTTAGCAAAATTTACAATAACCAGGAGTTGCTAGCAACTCCTAAGTGCCCAACAGTAAATGACTGGTCAAAAACTATGGTACATTTACACAATGGAATACTATGCAGCAGAAAGAAAGAAAGAGCTACTATTGTCACAAGAGCATGAATGGAACAGAGCATTATGCTAAGTGAAATAAGCCAGGCAGTGAAAGACATACCATATGATCTCACCTATAAGTGGAACCTAATCAACAAAATAGACAAACAAGCAAAAATATAACCAACAACATTGAAATATAAACCAAACTGACAGTAACCAGAAGGCAGGAGGGAGGGGAATAATAGGGGAAAAGGTGGGGAAGGGTTACCAGGGACATGCATGAAAGACCCATCGACAAAGCCAAATTGGGGAATGATTGAAGGTAGAAGGTGGGGAGGGGAGGGTCTGGGGAAAGTGGTAGCAAGAAAGTATTGACATGGGGGTGATGGGATGGGGTGCAGGGTGGAAGGGATAAAGGGGGCAAAACAATGAGACAATTGTAATAGCATAACCAATAAAATATACAAAAAAATAAAAAGTACATAAAGAAATTAAAAATCAAGAAAAAAGAAAAGAAAATTCCAAATGCTGTATTATTATATTAGTTTTAAGAGAACTGTGTTGTGACTGTCATCTTGGAACTACATACCAGCTCTTCCTTTCCTGGAAGAAACTTTTTTTTATTTGTTACAATTGTTGTATTATCCATCTTATTATATTTTTTGCAAGTTATTCCTTAGAAACAGTGCTAAACCTATTCTAACTTCATACCAAACACTAATTTCAAGCCTCCAAAAATCACTTTACAGAAAAATTAAATTTCTTTTTGTATTTTATTGTTTATGCTATTACAGTTTTCTCCATGGTTTCCCCCTTTGACCAGCTGCCACCAGTCCCCCACCTAAGACAATCCCCATATCATTGCCCCTGTCCATGAGTCATGTACATGTATCCCTTGGATAATCTTTTCCTCTTTTTTCATCCGTTCCACCCCAACTCACCTGCAACAGCTATCAGTCTATTCCATGTATCTATGCTTCTGGTTTTATTTTGTTAGTTTTCTTTGTTCGTTATATTCTGTGTATAAGTGAGATCATATGGTATTTTTCTTTTACTGACTGGCTTATTTCACTCAGCATAATAGCCTATAGTTTCATCCATGCTGTCACAAAAGGTAACTGTTCTTTCTTCTTTAATGCTGTGCCCCACAGCTTTTTTAGCCACTCACCTATTGATGGACACTTAGGCTGTTTCCAGATCTTGGCTATTGTAAATAATGTTGCTATGAACATAGGGGTGCATATATCCTTTCATATTGATGTTTTGCAATTATTAGGATATATGCCCAGTAGTGGAAATGCTGGGTCAAAAGGGAGTTACATTTTAAATTTTTTGAAGAAATTCCATACTGTTTCCACAGTGGCTGCAGCAGTCTGCATTCCTACCAGCAGTGTACTAGGTTTCCCTTTTCTCCATGTCCTCATGAGCACTTGTTTTTTGTTGATTTATTAATGATAGTCACTCTGACAGCTGTGAGTTGATATCTCATAGTGGTTTTAATTTGTGTTTCTCTAATGATTAGTGATGTTTAACATTTTTTCATATGTCTGTGGGTCACCTGAATGTCCTTTTTGAAAAAGCGTTTTTTCAGGTACTGTGCCCATTTTTTAAATTGGATTGTTGATCTTCCTGGCGATCAGTAGTATAAGTTCTTTGCATATTTCAGAAATTAAACAATTAATCAGATGTATCATTGGAAAATATGTTTTACCATGCAATATATTCCTTTTTCATTTTGCTGATGGTTTCTTTAGCTGTGCAGAAGATTTTTTTAATTTGATATAGTCCGTTTGTTTATTGTTCCCCTCCCCCTTGCTCTGGGAGACATATTGGCTAAAATATTGCCATGTGAGATATCTGAGATTTTACTGTTTATGTTTTCTTCTAGAATTTTTATGATTTTTTGACTTACATTAAATCTTTTATCCATTTTGAGTTTATTCTTGTGTATAGTGTAAATTGGTTATCTAGTTTTATTTTTATTTTTTTGCAAGTGCCAGTTTAGTTCTCCCAACACCATTTCTTGAAGAAACTCTCTTTGCTACATTGTATGATCTTGCCTCCTTTATCAAATATCAATTGACCATAAATGTGTGTATTGATTTCTGGCCTCTGTTCTCTCCCATTGGTCTATATGCCTGTCCTTATGACAGTACCAGGAGGTTTTGATTACAGTGGTCTGATAGAACATTTGATATCAGGTATAGTGATACTTCCAATTTTGTTATTTGTACTCAAGATTACTGAGGCTATTCAAGTTCTTTTTTTTTAGTTCCATATAAAGTTTTGGAATATTTGTTCTAAATCTATGAATATTCCATTAGTACTTTAATAGGAATTACAGTGAATCTCTAGATTGTTTTGGGTATTATGGACATTTTAATGAGGTTAAATCTTCCAATCCTTAAAGACAGTATATGCTTCCTCTTATTTGTATCTTTCTCAATTCCTTCTTCACCTCTCTATAGTTTTCTTTGTATAGTTCTTTTACCTCCTTGGTTGAATTTATTCTTAAGTGCCTTATGTTTTATTGTTGTAGTAGTAAATGGGATTGTTTTTTGTGTCACTTTCTGATAGTTTATTATTACTGTATAATAATGCCATCAATTTCTGGTTATTGATTTCGTGACCTGCTACTTTGCCAAATTTATTTATTAGTTCCAGAAGTTTTTGGTGGAATCTTTAGAATATTCTATGCACAATATTATGTGGTCTGGAAATAATGACAGTTTTACTTCTTCCTTTCCAATTTAGGTGTCTTTTATTTGTTCTTCTTTACTGATCATTGTGGCTAAGAGTTCCAGTACTATGTTGAATAAGAGTGGTGAAAGAGGACACCCCTGTATTCCTCCTGATCTCAAGGGAAACACTTTTAGTTTTTTCCCATTGAGTATGATATTGGCTGTAGGTTATTTGTATATGGCCTTTATTATGTTGAGATAGAATCCCTCTATTCCTACTTTGTTGAGAGTTTTTAATCATAAATAGGTGCTGTATTTTATTGAATGCTTTTTCTTTATCTATGGATATGATCATATGATTTTTATCTTTCATTTTGTTTATGTGATCTATCACATTTATTGATTTACAAATATTGTACCAACCTTGCATTCCCAAGATAAATCTCACCTGATCATGGCATGTGATCTTTTTAATGTAGTGCTGTATCCGGTTTGCTCACATTTTGTTAAGGATTTTGGCATCTACATTCATCGGGGATATTGGCCTATAATTTTCTATCTTGTTGCATCTTTATCTGGTTTTGGAATTACGATAATTCTGGCATTGTAAAAAGAGCTTGGGAGTCTTCCTTACTCAAAATTTTTGTAATAGAGAAGGATATTTGTTAGTTCTTATTTGTGTGATTGGTAAAATTCACCTATGAAGACATTTTGTCCAGTATGTTGTTTGCCAGAATTTTTTGTATTACTAGTTCAATTTCATCATTTGTCATCAGTCTGTTCAGGTTTTCTGATTCTTCTTGTTTCAGTTTTGGCAGAGAGTATGTTTCCAGAAATTTACCCATTTTTGTACAGGTTGTCCAAATTCTTGGCATATATTTGTTCATAGTATTTTCTTACAGAGTTTTGTATTCCTGTAGTATCAATTGTTACTTGTCTTATTTTATTTATTTGAGTCCTCTCTCTTTTTTTCTTGAGGAGTCTGCTTAAAGGTTTATCAATTTTGTTTCTTTTCAAGGAAACAGCTCCTGGTTTCATTAATCTTTTGTCTCATATATTTTAGTCTCTGTGTCATTTAATTCTGCTCTAATCTTGATTATTTACTCCCTTCTACTTGCTCTTGGTTTTGCTGTTGTTTATCTAGTTTTTTAAGTGTAGTATTAGATTGTTTATTTGAGATTTTTCTTGCTTCTTGAGGTAGGCTTGTGGTACTATGAACTTCTGTCTCAAGACTGCTTTTGCTATGTCCACAGATTTGATATTGTGTGTTCATTTTCATTAATTTCAAGGTAATTTTTTTCTTAATATCATTGATAACCTGTTCATTATTTAATAACATGCTATTTAACCTCTATGCATTTGAATGTTTTTGAATTTTTATTGAGATTGATTTCTAATTGCACGCCATTATGATCCAAGAAAATGCTTGATATGATTGCAAGCTTCTTAATTTTGTTAAGATTTATTTTGTGTCCTAACATGTGGTCCATGTTTTAGAATGATCCAACATGCACTTGACAATAATGTATATTCTGCTTCCTTGGGATAAAATGGTCTCTAAATATCAATTAAATCCATTTGATCTGGTATGTCATTTAATGCCACAATTTCTTTCTTGATTTTTTTTGTCCAGAAGATCTATCCATTGATGATAGTGGGGTGTTAAAATCCCATGCTATAAATGTATTGCTTTTGATCTCTTCCCGAAAACCCACCAAGATTTTTTTTAACATAGTTATTTCACCTTCAATTTTAAATTATAACCTTCCTGGGTAAAGTATTCCTGGTTTCATGTCCTTTCTTTTCATCTCTTTGAATACCTCATGCCAATCCCTTTTGGGTTGATGTATTTCTGTTGAGAAATCAGCTGACTGTCTTTTGGAAACTCCCCTGCAGGTAACTGTCTCTTTCTTACTGCTTCTAAGATTCTCCTTTTTTCTTTAATTTTTTCCATTTTAATTATAATGTGTATCTGGTGTGGGTCTCTTTGGGATCATCTTGATTGGGACTATTTGTTGATTCCTTCTTGTGAACTTTTCATTCCAGATATTGTAATCTTCATTTCTGACTTGCTCTTGTTTATGGTTTCTATATCTTTCTAACACTTACTATCTCTTTAAGTTATCATTGGGATCATCCATTCTCCCTCAAAGGTCCTAGAGTATTCTTATAACCATGACTTTAAATGCTGCACCTGATATTTGGGTTGCTTCCATTTAATATACTTCTTTTAATTCTTTTTCTGGGGATTTCTGCTGTTCTTTTGTTTGGGACATTTTTCTCTGTCTCCCCCATTTGCTCTCTGTGTGTTAGGTAGATATGCCATGTTTACCAAACTTGCTTTGAGGGTTTTATGATAAAAGTTTCCTGTTGGGATCACTGGCACTATCTTCTGTCACCTGAGCTCCATGCTCCAGGATTGTTTTTTGTGGGTTATATGCAATCCCTGTTATAGTTAAGTCATGAATGCTGTTGGTCCTTTTTTGGGTAGAGATAACTCTTAAGTCTGGGAAACTTTAAGGGTAAACCTCAACCACCATGTGTGAGATGCTGTGCAGGGGCTTTGCCTTTAAGCAGCATTGTTCCCAGCAAGACCTGGTGCCTGTAGTAATCCCTTTTTGAGTGTACTGATTGTACACTCAAAACACTGTACACAGTGGCCAGTTGGGTAAAACTCTGGTGTGGTCTGAAACCTATCACTGGTTTTGTTGGTTCTTGTTCAACATGGGTGGGATTCAGATAAAGGTCATTGTCAGATGTTGTGTGTAAACGGCCTTAGGCTACCTGTCTGCAGCTACCATGTTGTTCATTGTTTGTGTCTGTGTATATTGGACCTGTGTGTGTGTATGTGTGTGTGTATGAGGGGTCAATCTATGTAAAAGGGTCAACCTCTTTCTGCTTAGAGCTGAGGGTAGCTCTGTAAAGGACCAAGGCTCCCTGAGGTCTGCCTTTGCCTTTCAGCTATTCTACCTCTCCCTGAGGTTACCTAGTCTTCTTCCTGAGCCTTTTGATAAAAGACTGTAAGATGAGCCCAGGCAAGTTGAGGTAAGGCTAGTGGGTCCTCTACTTGTGGGTCACCTGTCAGTAGGACACTCAACGAAGCGAAAGTAGCTCCTGCTTCTAAACCAGACCCCTCAGTATCTGTGAGAGTCTCCAGCTTTAGTTCCCTCAGGGAGACTTGCTGCCAATTTAGAATGATATAGACAACTGTCCCCTTTGCAAGAATGAGCTCACCAACCCTGGACTCAACGGATATCAAAAGAATCTCCTGGTAGGGTTGATGCTGGTCCAACCTACAGAAAGAAGCTAAGCTCTAGGTCTCACCCCCAGGCCTCAGGAGGAGGCTAAGCTCTCTGTCCTGTCTCCAAGCTGTAGACTCCAAACGTGTCTACACTTTGAAAATTCCCTTTCTGAGCTACTCTTCTTTTACCCAGTAGAAATGTACTTAGCAGATAGGACTTGCCTGGGATGATCTAAATAGGTTCCCTCTGGCATGGTGCCCACAAACCTGGAAGGGGGTGGAATGGTGCAGGTGCTTCTTTTCCTTCTTGGATTAGCATGGAATGAGACTGGCTTTGCCTTCTTGCAAAGTATCCAAGCATTTCAGCAATCACCTGTCTGGCTTCCAGACAGAAGCCTCCCCAGGAGACACAGACAGAAACTCTCAGCTCTATGCAGCACCCACCTTGCCACCGAGCCAAGTTGGTGGGGCACAAATTTCCAGTTTTTCACCACACCCTGATTTCTTAACATGGGTGGTCTCAGCAGGGCAGGACCTAAAGTCCTAGCTTGGTCTGGCATGACTCAGAAGACTGTGAGACAAACCAAAATTTCCAGCTCTGTGCCACTCCTTTGAGCCTCTGAACTCAGCAGCAAGAGTGAGTGGGGAGTGGGGTGCTGCCAGTGCACTTGAGGAGACTGGTGCTCTTTACCAAGCCTCTCAGTTAAGTCACTGTCTGGATCGCCATCCAAAGCATCTCCAGAAAATGGAAGGTCCCTTAAAGTCATTACTGGCTGTAGCCTGCAGGCCCCTCCATAGGACTCGAGTGTGGCTGGAGCCTTTCCAGCAGTTGGAACTGGTATCATGAACTCCCTAGGCTGGTGCTGAAACAATAGTAGTACTCCAACCTGGGAGGGTGCACGCTGAATCTCACAGGTGAGGTGGATTTCACTGATTCCCACCGCCAGATGCTATTCAGTCTCCTCTTTTTGTCTCTGTTGCTGTGGGTTGGGGATCCCTGAGTGGGGTTAAGAACACTTGCTCGTAACGGGAGAGAGCTCCACAGACATAATACCTATCTGGTCTCTCAGTCACCACCACAGCTGCATGCAGGGGCTTTTCCCCTTCGTGTCCTAAACCCTCTTACCAGTCTCTGTGTAGCATATTCTGTACTCCTTGGTTATAATGTTCCATATCAGCTGGGTTTCATTTGATTGTTCAGGTTGATTGGCAGTTCACCTGTAAAACCATTCTGGGGGCAGGAGCAAGTGGATGCAACTTCCATCCACTTTGCAGCCATTTTTGGAGAGTTGAATTATCCAGTTTACTAACATTTAAAGTCTGGGTAATGAACTAGCAGTCTGAATTTTTGTAGCATTGTGAAATAAATTTCTCTGGAAAATCCAATGGTAGTAAAACTGCGTGGAAATACAGCACTGTATGTTTTTGAAATATGTAAATCAATGCAGGGTGAACAAATGTTATAGTTGTAACATAATTAGAATTTATTTTCAATACCAGTCCTGGGGCCAGCTAATACTAAAATCATATGAACAGGGTTAAAGCCTCATGAAAATGTTGAGAATGTTCAGAGCTTGAATTAGGATTATACATAACTTAGGCACATTAAAAAATGTCCAAATACCAACTTTCTTTTTAATTTGTTTTTTATTTTTTCAATAAAAATATAATTTAAAGCATTGGAGCTTCACAGTCTATACCTGTGGCTGCCTTTCTACAGCATTATGCTGTGATGTGACCTTATTGCAGAGTGTCCTACCATCTAAGAAAGTGTATTATTCCCTTGTTGATTTTATTATTTTTTGACCTAATTAACGTGAATTCAAACTTTTTTTTTCAATGTCACCAGGGCACTGGAAGTGTGGTACTTTCTATTGCATTTAGTGTATTGAATGACTTCATTTTTAATTTCAGAAGCCTGAGATGTTGAGCATTTACTCAAAAGTATTTAGAAATAAATTTGTCTGCATTATTAGTAGCTATTTATGTCAGGGTAAATGCATTTATGTATTTACATAATGTCAATACATTTATGTCAGTATTTAAAATATCTCCCATTGAAAAGTGTTTCTAGTGTGGTCAGAAACAAAACTTTGGAACTATTTTCCAAAAATTTTATCTTAACCTCCACAAGAAGGGTGGCTTCCTCTCTTTGAATACAAATTCTTCTTTCCTTCTTCAGCAAAAGAACTGTGTGATTTAGTTGAGAACAATAATGTCCAGGGTAAAGACCACATTTATCTTCCTTTAGTGGTAGCAAGATTATCAATGATCAACCAGTGAAGGTCGTACTTTAGTAAACCTAAGGGAGACCAGTCTAGGGAGAAAACTTAACTCTGAGCAGTACCCACGTTTCCTAAATTGTATCCATCCTCTGGCCTGGAGTGTGTGTGATTGGTAGAACTCCTGCAAGTTTCTCAGATCCTTACACAATCTTGAAGACAGAAATCACACACAGTATATGGAGAAGCCACTAGATAGAAGTGAATCACTGATGATACCACAGAGCTGTCCTCAACTATCTAAGCACAGATTTCCGTAATGAGGAAAAGATACACAATCCTATTTCACTGAAGACAAAGAGGATTCTACTTCCTTCTGGCAAATTATAGTATTAATTGCAGCTTGTCTCTGGAGCAATACTTAAAATCATGAAAGAAACTTCCTTACACAAGAAAGATATTCATTATTTTACTGAACTGGAAGTCCAAAAGTAAAATCGGATGTTGGCATTGAGTGACTAAGGACTTGTTGATGTCATCAGGAATCACATTTATGCATTCTCTCAGCCCTGTAGTATTGTGTCAGAACCAGTAGGTCTGATGGGCCCTTCCTCATGATCATGAGATGGTTACCAATGGCATTTGGGGCTGAAACCTTCCTTTTTCTTGTCAAGCAAGGAGAAACAAGAAAGAGAAAGATATTTTTGCCCCATTTATAAATGCTCCCCTGAATCTGGGCCTATTTATGCCCCTGTTTCCTATTTTGAGTTTTAACTGTCACCTGGGTAATGCCATGGACTAATTGGCTAAAGCTACTCAATGTTTATTCCTGAAGTTGTGGGTGAGATTTCCTCCCTGTTATAAGGGACAAATAGACATCTAAGCCAAATGAGGTTTCACTGGGAAAGAAGAGCTATATCCTTACTTCATGTCAATGACAATATATCATAGATTGGTGGCAAATATCTCAAAGGTTAAAATGCAGATATTTGTGAGAGTTTTGAAATTTTGGAATTGAAAGAAAATGAAAAATGAAAACAGACTTAATTATAATTTTGAGTGACTGGCTTTTGAAAATACGTTTTAATGTAAATGTTTGCCCCCCTTTAATAAGCAGATTATCCAATAAATCTAGATGGTTAAAATTTTCAATTATATTCATAATAGTTTATTTTGTATTGTGTCAATTTATAAAATGTTTTAAAATATTGAGCCTAAGTTTGGGGTCAATATTAATTTCTAATGACAATGTTTGTAATCTTACAAATGAGACAAATGTGTATGCAAGGAGCTATAAACAGTGTGGAGTAGAAGTTTAGAAAAAACGAATATTTAGTGTGAGTTGACAAATGTGTTTTGATGAAGATGAGATTGTGCTGAAGAGCAGTTACATTTTATGACATAGAAATATTGGAGGGATTTGAGAAGAGCTTTTAAGGATTAAAAAAAAAGGACATGAATATGGACAGAAACATTAGATATAACTGAAGATTTTCTTCATTTATAGTTTCATGTTTACAAGCTTAGGTGAAGCACTGCAGTTGTTATTTTTAGTCATTATTATTATGACTTTAGTATTACAAATGTACTGCTTTTCCTGTTTACCACTTATCCAGTGTCTATGCCTTGTCAGAAATTGTCCCAGGTACTTCACACTTACTTTTGTTAAGGTAGACCTTATTTTACAAATGAGTACCCTAAGACTCAAGTAAGGTTTCTAAGTATTCAAATGAAAAAGTTAGAATTTCTAACCAGTTGCCTTAAACCTAAACAAGAGCCCAGTTGTCTCCCAGCAATATTATTCATTCAGATTTTTCACAACTTGCTTATTTAACTTCAGTGTTCTTGCTGACTTACTTTGCAAAACAATTCTCTTTTCTTTACCAAATTAAGGAGTACATTTATATATTCGATAAGTAAAATATGAAGTGAAACACAGCTTACAACATCTGATATATGAAGATATTAAAGAAAATGCTATTTCTTAAGTAAAATAAAATTAAAAATTTTAAAACAGCTATTTTCATTTAGCTTCAAAGCAAACAGTGAAATCTGGAAACTAAATTGTATCCTGAATTTTTGGAGCACTGATTTTCCACTTAAGAGTTAATTTAAACATTTGTCTGTTAAAAATTTTGGAATATGTATGTTATTTTTTTCTATCTGAGAAGTAAAAACACTTGAGAGCTGAAAGAACATGAATGAATGCAGAGCAAATATGTGGAAATTGATATTGAACTCAAGCATTGGCTGTTGGAATTTTTAAATATTGACATAACAAAACATAATCAGTTAGGAAATTAATTGAAATTTTTTAATGTTTAGATTTGCTTGATAGAGTCTAGATTCAAGGGGTTAATCATTTATATTGAAGGTGTTTTCAAAAGTCATTCACTCAAAACTGTAGTTAAATCTGGCCTTCATTTTCTTGCAATTCCAATAATTCAAAGTTCTTAAAAATAACTGACTTTTGAACCAATCTTTAATATATGGTCACTGACATATTAGATAAGCTCATCAGTGTTTTCTACTTTAAAACCAAATGCAGAACTCAATTGTCCAAAATTTGATCCTATATAAGTTCCACCTTTTTAGCTACAAAGGTAATGTTTCTTTCAAGTCAAATTTTCTAGATTAAACGTGAGCAAAACAAAGATGATATGTGGTAAATGATTTCTAGTACCTCAAAGTAACAGAAGCAAACTGGAGAAAGAGAGAGAGACAGAGAGAGAGAGAGAGAGAGACAGAGAGAGAGAGATGGGGAAAGGGAGAAAGTGTATTTTCCTTTTTTTTTTTAATTGAATTTATTGGGGTGACATTGGGAGAGCTCATTTTTCTAATGTAAATAAATCTTCTCTGGGAAGAGGAGAGGAAGGTCTCCAAGTCATTTACTCTCTGGAATTTAAATAAATGGCTCTAGGGACATGAACCTGTAAATCTCTCCAGAAATCTCCATCATTAACTTCCAAGGTTGTTGTCTTTTACTACTCATCCTTTAACCCAGGTCGCCAGCACTCTGCTCAGCAAGTTTTCTGACCATGCAAGAAAATGAAACTATTCATGGAACATTTTCTCCTGAAGTAAATGTTATACATTACATCTGATAATATTTGAAGACTAGTTCACAAAAGCTATAAAGAAAAGTTATTGTTTGTTAGGATTTAAAGATATTTGGATAAAATCCTTAGAATCCCTCTTGAGTTATTATGGGTTATTTTTAACTTCATTTTTTAAGAGAAAAAATAATTTTTGTAAGTTCAATTTTTAATGTAAATTAGTTGAAAGTTATTTGAAGAATATGCTATTGAGCATATTGATTTTAGAAAAAAATATTTCTACCTAAGAACTTGTATTTGTTTTAGAGATTTTCCAATTAAATATAATTATAATAATATTCCAATTTGAACTGTGCTTTCTTATTTTTATATTTTGAGATTTGTTTGGTCATGAGGAATATTAAGTAACTGATTTTTATTTTATTGTAAGGTCCATGAATGAGGTTGATCATTTCTGTTTCATTTCATGCTGTTACTTTTCATATCATCATAACTCAGGCAAATAGAAAATTATTCCATAAATATTTTTGTTTTTTCTTCTCACTTTATATAGATAAATATAAATATATATGTGAATGTATAGTGCAATGCATAAAAGTTGAACATTAAATGGTATGTTTTGACAAATTTATGTAACCAAAACTCTAATCAAGGTATAGAAAATTACCAGCAGCTAAAATTCTTGGACCATAACATTTCCATAAAATGTCTGACCATCCCCTGCCACATAGGTAATCATTATTCTGATTTCTATAACAGATATCAGTGAAGTCTGTACCATATATTAATATAACTGAAATATGTATCTTAAGTGTCTAACATTTTGCTCAAAATCTTGCATTTTTATACTCATTCTTATGGTTGTATGCCTCAGTTTGTATCATTTTATTGGTAAGTAACAGTTGATTAAGTGAAGATGCCTCAATATGTCTATTTATTTCTTGCTGATGTACATTGGGACTGCTTATATATTTTGGCAAATGTGAGTAAAATGTTTTCATGTACAGGTAATATTTGTAGATTTATCTGTTAATTCATTTTAAGCAAATATCTAAGAATGGAATTTCTCAGTCATAAGGTAGGTAAATTTTTAACTTCAAAAGGAAATACCAAACTTTTTCAACATTTGTAGCACCCATATATGAGTCTCAGGTCTCCAATTTTCATCAAATTTTGCTAATGTCGGTCTTTTTAACTTTGCCACTCAGATTTGCATTGTGATGATTTTCTAAGTTTTATTTTTATAGCTTTATCAAGATACAATTTATATACAATAAAATCTACCCAGTTAAAAAGAATATGATTTAATAAATGTATTCACCCAAGTTAGAAATATCCCAATAAAGTTGTAGTACATTTCTATCACCCCTAAATGTTCTTATGAATATTTTCTCCTATGCTTCCTTATCGAAGACTTAAGAGTTTTAGGTATTATATTTATTTTTATTTTCATTGTACTGACATTAGACATTTTCATATCTTTTACTGTACTTATTTGCCATTCTCATATTTCTTTAGAAGAAGTGTTATTTCTTTTTATGAGAATTGCTAAGGTATTTACTTTCCCTACTGCCTAATACGTCCTCTTATCCAGCTATACTATTTTTTTATAGTTGAATAGAAGTCCTCTGTCATATACATACATTGGAAATATTTTTATCTTAGTTTGTGGCTTATCTTTTTATTTCATCTATAAATTTAGATACCTTTTTTCTTGGTGGAAAAGTTTGAGAAAGATAATTTTTCATTTTTTTTCTTTTATGGTTGCTGTTTCATATATCATCTCAGAGAAATCTTTCCTAAATCCAAACTGGTGAAGATATTTTCCTACATTTACTTTTTAGATTTTTTAAAGTTTAGCTTTAACTCTAAATCTATGATCCATTTCAAAATAACATTTGCATAGATATGAGGAATAAGGTGCCCATTTTTTATAGGTATTTTTCCAGTTGTTATAACACCATTCGTTTAAGTTTTTTCCCCATTGAATTACTTCAATAACTGTCAAAAATCAACTTGGTCATTATCTATCTCATACACACACACATGCACATATGTACAAAAGCCATGCATGCATTGCCTATGTATATTGTGTGTGTGTGAGTGTGTGTGCACGTGTATGTCAGTTGCTATGTATATGTTCATAATTTTTTTCTGGGATCCGCATTTCTTTCCATTGGTTTACATTGATCTTCAGCAAGACCACATTTTTTTATTTCTGTAGGCTTATAGTAATTACTGAAATTAGTTATGAGTGTGCCCTCCACATTTCATCTTATTTTTCAAAATAATTTTGGCCTCTCTTTGAATTTCCATAATCACCTTAGGATATATTTTTGTCAATTTCTAAAAAAATGGAAAACATTTTTATTGATATTTTATCTTGATGGTGAATCTGTATTTTAATTTTTGGAGAAGTTTCATCTTAAAAATATTGAATTGCCCTATGCAAACCATGTTATTTCTCTCTCTTATATCTATTTATTAATTCTAATTCTATGTTTATTGATTTCTAGAGATGTTCTGTGTAACAGCCATGTTGATTGTGTAATAAAGGTTCACATTTGGTTCCTACTGTTTTAAAACTGACTTGTCTTTGTTGGCACTGTCACTGGTGGGGCCTTCCACTGCAGTGCTCAGTGGAAGTGGGGACCATGCACATATTGGCCACATTTTCAATGGCAGAAAGTGTTTCATCTTATACAAGTGAGTACTGTTAGCTCTGTGATTGTTACCAGCTGCTGTTTATCATATTGAAACAGCTCTTGTGGAGTTCTGGTTAGCAATGATATATATATATATATATATATATATATATATATATATATATGTAATAAATGAGTGTTAAATTTTCTCAAAAAAATTTTTTCTGCATCTATTCACATAGTGATATTTTTTTAATGTGGCAAATAATACTGATGGAAATTTTTCATGAAACATTTTATTGAGGTATAATTGACATTTAAAAACCGAACATATTTAATGTACACAAACTAATTAGTTGAAGAATAAGTATACACATGTGAAACTGTCACCACCATCAAGGCCGTAAACATAACTGCCACCCCTTTTATTATTATGTATTCTTTCCTGAGTGATAAATACAGTTAATATAAGATCAATCCTCTTAGCGATTTTATTTTTAAGAGAGGGAGAAGGGAGGGAGAAAAAGTGGGAGAAAAACACTAATGTGAAAGAGAAACGCTGATTGGTTGCCTTCTCTGTGGGCCAATCAATCTCAGATAAACCTGCAACCCAGGCATGTGCCCTGACTGGAATTGAACTGGTGACCTTTTGGTTCCTGGGAGGATGCCCATCCAACTGAACCACACTGATCAGGGTCCTCTTACAAATTTTAAGTACACAATATGTTATTGTTAGCTATAGGAAGTACGCAGTATAGTGGATCTCATTAATTTATCTTGCATAACTGAAACTTTGCACTCTTTCACTATTACCTCTCCATGACCCCCTATTCTTGCCCTAGTAACCATGATTTTAGTCCCAACTTCTATGAGTTTGACTATTTTAGATTCCACATATGAGACAATACTGTGTTTATTTTTCTGTGTCTGACTTATTTCACTTCACATGATATCATTCATGCCATCAATGTTGTTGCAAATGGCAGGATTGTTTTTTAAAAAATGAATAATAGATCATTGTATTACAATTTTATTCATTTGTTGATAGAATTTAGGTTATTACTATATCTTGGCTATTGGAAATAATGCTACCATGAGCATACAGTCAGATATGGGAGCCAGATGTTTCCTTGAGATCCTGGTTTCACTTTTGGATAAATACCCAGAAATGAGATTGTTGGATCATATAGGATGTCTTTTCTGTTTTCTTCTTTTTATCCTCACCCAAAGACATTTCTATTCGCTTTTTTTTTTTTTTTTTTAGAGAGAGAGAGAGAGAGGAAGGAAGGGAGGAGAGAAAAGAGAGGAACATCGGTTTGAGAGAAACATCAATTGGTCGCCTTTGTCCAGACTGTGGGTCACACATGTCAACACCAAGAAACCTAGGTGCATGCCCTGACCAAGAACCCAACCTGCAGTCCTTAGGTTACAGAAGAACACTCCAACCACTGAAACATGGCCAGGGCAATTGGATCATATAGTATTTCAATTTTTTAATTTTTTGAAGAACATCTGTACTGCTTTCAATAATCATTACTATAATTTATGTTTCTACTTACAGTGTACCAGGATTCACTTTACTTCACATCATTGGCAACACTTCTTAGCTTTACCTCATTTTGTGTTTTAACAATAGCCATCCTAGGGGGTGTGAGATGACATTTCATTGTGGTACTGACTTGGATTTTTCACATAATTAGTGACATTCAGGACCTTTGCTAAACTCCCTTTTATGTTCCCTTGTTTCTGGAGGGTTCAACAACCATGCATTCACAACACATTTGCTCCTTCTCGTGTTCCTGCGAATCGTCTGCTTTCCCTTTGAAATCCCAGACTCCAGGAGCCTCCCTTTCCTTTGTCCAAAATGATATATAAGCTGCAAATGTCTAATGTGTCCTGCAGTCTCACATTCTTGTGTAACCTAAGTGTGTACATATGTAATAAAGTTGGTCATCTTCTCCTGTTTGTCTGTCTCATGTTAATTTGGTTATTTGTCCAGTCAGAATTTAGAAAGGTGGAAGTAACATTACTTTTCTGCCCCTAAAGTGTATCAGGTTTCTTGAGGAACTACAAATTTGACAAAATAGTCAAGCATATATATTTAACTTTTAAGTGATTTTTATGTAATATTAGTCAAAATTTGAAGTAAATATCCATTATAATAATTTAGTATGTGCTATTTTTAAATAACTGATTCACTTGTAAAATAAATAAGAATTTCTCAAAAGTATATAATATGGCTGGTGAGAGACATTGTCATCAGCATTTGATATTTGTAGGTAGATTCTAAAACCATTTAAAATATGTTGGAATTATACTCAAAAATATAAATGTATCTAAAGAGAAATCACAATAAAGGAAGACCCATCTTCTGCCTTCATATGTTGTTAACTTAGGAGAACATTCAGTTATTCTTTCTCTTGCCAAGAGATTAGGAAAGACTTCATTAAATAATGTATTTGAGCTCCAGGAGGTGTCATCAACTCAGCAGTTATTGCTGAGTCATCAGAACATGCAGCTAAAAGCATTAATTTCTTCTTAAGTGTATTCTTGAAAGCTGTGCCATTTCAGAAACAGAAGCAAAGTCAGCTGAAAAAAGTACAGTCAAATTCACCTTTAACTGGAAATATATTTAAAAAATCAATTTTCACTCAAGTGTTGTTATTTATTATAGGATAAAATTTAATCCCAACTAGGTTTTTGTTGAAGAAATTTAATATATTGCTTGATCCTAGATAACTGTTACATTGAAATGTTACTTCTATATTTACTATTTAAACTGCTGGACCTAATCCTTTGTCTCAGAGGGTTTAACTAATGGATTCCAAAGCCCTGACTTGCAAAATGTTTTAAGAAATAACTTTAAAAGGACAAGGCAACCAAACATGAAAAATTGTTCCTTGCTTCAGATTTGAAAGCTACCCATGTCTGATATACAAGATAATCAAAATCTAATTTGTGCTGCCAGGAATGAATCTTTTCTAATGGAGAAATGACAAGACAACCCTTCCCAATTGCTAGAAATTCAAATAAAGTGAGATGAATATACTTCTTGGCATTGTTGATTTTTATATTTTTAAATTTCAATGTCCTTAACAATCAAAACCTAATTAGTTTCATGGTCCTTCTCAAAACTGACATGTTAAAGTGCATAATAGTGATAAGAGGGGATAAGTGTAAATAAGAACCTCAGCACCCAGAGGAAACACAAGATTCTTTCAGTAGGCCTGTGACAACAAAGCAACCAAGATCATTCCCACAGGCTTTGATGCCTAATGCCTCTTTGGTATTAAAAAATGAGATGCTGATTTCTGAAAACTAAATATCAGCCCTTTGCAGGGAGATGACAGGTAAAGTTTTCCAGATAAGCCTTTGGTCCAGAGGAGTCACATTTTGCTGGCTGATTGGGGCTTTTCATGGGATTCCAAGAAAAACATTTCATAGACCCAAGCATGGGAGATTGTGGTGCAGTAAGAATTATTCAGGTTGAAATAGAAGGATGCCCCTGTGTTCCATTTCTGTTCATCCTGGCATGGAAAGAGTCCAACCATGTCTTCAGCAAATCCAAAACAAAGGCCAATGTCCAGAGATGCTGTGCTAATTTAAAGTTTAATGCTTTGGATCCTGCAGGTGGCTGCTTTGTGGTCTCAGTCCACAACAAGGTAGTTTAGCACTGTTCCTGGCTGTGCTGCTGCACCGAGTTTCCCCCCTGGAGCCTGCATTTTTAGTACCTGCAGCTGCCAACTGTGTGGCAGTTAGACCCGCATGGTTACTATGGAAAGAACATGGGAAGAGCATGATAGACATGGGTTCCCCTGCAAGAGAGAGAGCTCTTCTTTGTTCCTAGGGATTATGTTATCTCTGGCTTGGAAAGGACAGGGAGCTTTTAAAAGTACCCAGTCAACTTCCCAAACTTTCGGGCCTCTACTGGGTCTACTCCCTAGCTAATTGATTCCTTTCCCAAGTTAGACTGACAAGCCTATATAACCAAGCACCTCACCCTGCATCATTTTCACATCTATGGTGCATGTATATATGTCCCCCTGCTCCCCTCAACAATTCAATACTTGAGAGGATAAGGGAGGGGTTATGTTAATCCTTGGCAAGGTGACTCTGTGTTCCCCTTGGAGAGTATGAAGCTATAGCTGTCTGGTGAAACAAAGGCTTATACTCCCTGGTTGATTATGTTCAACAAAATCTCATTCCCTTTGCTTTCTTTGTTGATAACTAGCTAACTATCTACGGTAACAACATCAAACCTGCGAAACCTATATACATACAAGTCCATAGATAAAGTATTTTAACTTAAGCTTTTGGCATGCCTCTGGCTTAACCATGACTGAAAAGGAGATTCTATGAGTTTTAATACAGATATGCAATACTTAATATCCAATGTGATGTTCTGACTGATTTAAATGAACAGATGTATATATTCAACCTGGTAAAAAGTATATAGTTTAGAAATTACTTCTTCATGCCACTAAACTTCCCCTCCTCCTTGTTTTTTTCAAGCAAAACTTAAATATTCCAGGGATATCTCCCTTTTTGTTTAATAAAATAAAATTTATATTGCTGCTTAAAATATGGAAGTATTTCTTGAAAGATTTAATAACAAATGGAAGCAGTACAGACATTTTAGATAAGACAGCAGCTACCTTACTTGGACTTTGCTCAAGCCCTGTAAGTTTTGCAAAATTCTACATTGTAAATATCTGTAATCAAAATATGTAACATGTCCCATAAAAATGCATTACACAAATAAGAAACATCACATTTGTAAGACCCCTTACTTCATGGTATGTAAGGACATTAAAGAGAAATTACTTTTTTTATTATACAATAGAAAAGCTTAGTACTTTTGGGGTATGAAGTTGCTTTACAATTTATTTCATAGTTCTCTATCTTTGTTAGAGTTATTAAATTATGTCTCATAATAGACTGTTAATGTCTTATAAATAGTATCAGTGGGAATAAGGAGTCTAATGATAAAAATATTTTAAATTGTATTTAACTTTATTTAAACTGGAAACTATCATTTGGTTAAGAATGTGTTTGATAACATTCATTTAAACATCAGAATTTCTTCAGAATGAGTGGTCAGTATTTTGGTCCTAATCAAAACATATTATTCTATTATTCTTGGCTGCGCATTACTTGTGGATGTGGTTTTAGCAATGCTAATATGTAATTATAATTGTGATTATATTAAGTGGTGTGTATATTCTATATATACTTCTTAACATTTATTGGTATAAACAAAAGTATTCTTATACTATTGTATTTGAATATAAATATACTGAAATCTGTAATAAAGAAATCATTCATTCAACAAGTATCTGTGTTGTGCTCAGAGTTGTACTACCAGGGTGGATTTTCACAGTATCAAAATGTGGCTTTTGCTCTTGGTTGTTCTTACGTTGGGGGAGGTGATATGACTATGCTCCACTCCCATTCTCCACCTGCTGGTTTTACCCTCCTGTCTATTTCCTTTTGGGTTTATGAAGCTTAAGCTATATCATCTATCCAGAAACACCATATTTATATTTAGAGTCTGTCTTTATTTTATTTATTACTTGCTTGGAATTATATACTTCCCAAGTTCCAATGGCTTCTGGAAAGAGTTGTGCATATTTAGATAACACAAAATTTTATTTAATATCCTTTAACAATTTGTGAACATATAACCTAAATTAGGTCTTATCTTTGTCTTCATTAAACCATGTTCTAGTTTACTTTGCTTGAAATATTTTATGTTTCAAAATAGATGGTATATATAAATTGAGATTTATGACCTCCTTGTATGCCATATTTTATTAAAACCAGTAATCACTATGTAACTGACAGTGGTGCCCAAACTTTTGGTATCTCTGGGCCACACTGGAAAAAGAAGAATTGTCTTGGGCCACACATTAAATACACAAATGCTAACAAAAACCTATGAAGGAAAAAAAGAGTTTAAGTAAATTTATGATATTTTCTTAGACCACATCCATAGCCATCCTGGGCTGCACGTGACCCATGGGCCATGGGTTGTTCACAGGACAAGTCATCTTCGGGAAGAGGTAAAATTTGCCCTGAAGAATATACAAGATACAGTTACATTTCAAATTCTTACCTTTTCTTGTCATTTGATAATTTCTCTTCACAGTATTCTATTTATCAATGATTTTCTATTTTACTTTATGTTTACAGTTCATTTTTTCATTGTTGCCCATGCTTAAAGATATCTCTGTCCAATGAATCAACATGTACAGAAAACTTAGTGACCTTTTTAAAAAAAATGTTTTATTTACTTATTTTTAGAGAGAGGGAAAGGGAGGGAACAGAGAGGAAGAGAAACATGAATGTGTGGTTGTCTTTTGAGTGTCCCCTACTGGGTACCTGGCCCACAACCCAGGCATGTGCCTTGGCTAGGAATTGAACAGGCGACCCTTTGGTTCACAGGCCAACACTCAATCCACTGAGCCACACTGGCCAAGGCAGCTTAGTGACCTTTTCATGAATGTAATATACAGTTCAAAAAAAAAAAAAAAAGGAGAAATTTTAAGTTAAATAATGAAAAGAGACAGAAATTAGAAACAACTTGAAACATTTATTTTTCATGAAGTTACTGCACTGAAATTATAGGCCCCTTCTTTAATTCTTCTTTTGTAAAATCCAGAACAGTCTTCCAAAGATATCCATAACACACATACATACAAGTTAGACCCAGTTGTACAGTAAAGGACCAGTTGTCTCAAAAACATTTTAAAGTATTAGTTACCTTAAGAAACTACATTAAAATGCTTACCCCTCCCCCCCATGCAGCATTGATTCAGGTCATTCAGAACAGAGGTCAAATGTAACACAGCAGGACTGGTTTAGATAATCCTGGTCATCTATATAAGGTAAAATTTACTTTATCCTTCTATGCTAATGTAAAAAAATCAAATGATAATTCTGTATTCTTTAAGCATTTTATTTCCCTTCTTGTAATAATAACATGGATAATTTTTCTATGACATTTTTCTTAATCATTAAACACCATTCTGTTTGTAAAACAGGTATGTGGCCAGGAATTTTCATGGTCAAAGAAAACAGGGGAAGGTTAGGACAGCTGAATGGAAATGGTAGAACAACCTGGTTTATAGAGAATGGGTGTGATAGTAGGTGCTTGAACAATAATTCTATATTTCTATCCCTTTCAATTCCTGAATTAGAGAGACATTGGGACCAAGAGGCTAATGATAGGTAATTTGTAGGATTCTAAAGCTTCTGTATTTTCCAAGGATAGAAGCACATATATGGATATTATGCTCATGTGATTGCAACATAAAATGTATTACAGTTAAGAGCTGTGTTTTATCTTATTATTTAAATGCAAATATTTAGCAAAAAATTCAACTGTTATATAGCCACATTTTTTGAGACCCTGCTTTTATTTTTTCTGGGTATATATCAAGAGTGAAATTGCTAGATAATATGGTAATCTTATATATATTTTTTTAAGAACTACCATACATTTTTGCATAGTGATTATACTATATTACATCCCATCAACAGTGTGAAAGATTTCCAGTTCCTTCACATACTCACAACATTTTTTATTTATACTTTATTTTTCATTATAGCCATCATAATGGGTGTGAGGTGGTATCTCCTTGTGGTTTTGATTTGCGTTTTCCTGACGATTAGTGATGGCTATATTTTCATGTCTATGTTGGTCATTTGTATATTTTTTGGAGAATGTCTATTCAAGTCCTTTGACCATTTGTTTAGTTTATGTTGTGTGTGTGTGTCTACGTGTGTGTCTGGAGTCATGGGGGTTCTTTACATAGGGTCCTACACAAATAATGTCCCTTTTTTAATAAAAAAATTATTGTTGTACAATTACAGTTGTCCCCATATTTCCCACATCATTCTCCCCATCCTTGCCCATCCCCCACATTTAATCCTCCCCCCTGTTGTCTTTGTTCATACATGTTCCTTGACTTGACCCTTCGCTTCTTTATCTTCCTCCTCCCTGGTCACTGTCAGTTTGTTCTTTATGTCCAGTCTCTTGTTCTATTTTGCTCATTTGTTTGTTTTGCTGATTATGTTCCACCTATAGGTGAGATCATATGGTATTTGTCTTTCACCACCTGGCTTATTTCACTTCGTATAATGCTCTCCAGTTCCATCATGCTGTCATGAAGGGTAGGAGTTCTCTCTTTCTTTATGCTGTGTGGTATTCCATATGTAAATGTACCATAGTTTTTTGATTCACTCATTTACTGATGGGCACTTAGGCTCTTTCCAGAATTTGGCTATTGTAAATAACACTGCTATGAGCATGCGGGTGCATAGGTTCTTTTGAATTGGTGATTCAGGATTCTTAGGGTATAATGCCAGCAGTGGAATTGCTGGGTCAAAAGGCAGTTCCATTTTTAGTTTTTTGAGGAAATTTCATACTGTCTTCCATAGTGGCGCACCAGTCTGCAAATCACATTTATAAGCCAGAGTGCATAAATATATGTACACACATTTAATAGTCATTAAATGCAAACTATTCATTACATCTTTGTAATTATATATCATATCTCAAATAAAATACATTTAATAATTTTTCATAAAATTAGTAGAAAAGTTTAAGAGGAAAATATTTCTTCAGTGTTTTGTTTCATTTAATACAGTAATATTACACATGGGAAAAACATTGCTTTTAACTTCAGTTGTTTTTGCAATATTTTATTTCCAGCATGTGAATGTCTAGTTCATGAATTCTAGGTATTAAAATGTTATACTTTTAATGATAATTATGCAAACATACCAATGGATAATTAATTGTGACAACTGCTACATTTTTAGATGCTTTTTCTTAAGAAACTGTATGAAATCTCTCTCATGTATTCGACAACCAAACAAGTATTTATTGAATGCCTACTACATATAAGGCATTGTTCCATGTACTTGGGACACCTCAGTGAATAAAGGGGTCCAGTGGTAGTGGAGCTACCAATGGAGTGAACACAAGGGAACAATAAATGCCAATCCCTCACTCTCAGACCACATGCAGTCAGGGTACATAGCTGAGGTTGATGTTGTTTGATTTCATTAAAGATGGTGACTTTTCCCCTTTTATTATTTTTTAAATTACTCTTTGTAGATTTTTGAGGGAGAACTTCACCACTCCTATACCTGGGACAAGAAGTTTAAAAACTGCTTTTGTTAACAAAAAGTAAAAAGTTCATTCATTTAGCAATTAAGCAACAGTAACTGCTACATTTCTAGTCATCAACGTTTACAAACCAAAAATATTGGTAGAAAGCAAATATGGTTTCACATTTTAAATTTTTAAACACCCATCTTCAGTAGTAAACCAGATGGATTTTTTTTTGAAATTTGGTTACTTTTGTAAAATTCTCTGATTTTAACAGAATGCACATTTCATCAGCTTAATTTAAAAGTGCCATGTTTTATATTCACACATTTATCAGATATAAAGCCTGAAGTAGAACATATCATCTTAGGGTGAATAGGTCTCCATTTGTCTATAAATAGATTCTGTTCCTCATATGAAAATTGGATCCTTCGTGGGAAATGGATTTTCACCTGGCTGGGCAGTTGTGACAGTCCTTCTCTTCACTTACAAAAGACAGAGTATAACAAAGAATGAATACGGTATTTCTTTTTAGCATACTTTACAGGTTTTAGGTTTTATGCGGACCTAGGAAGCAACCTGGCCTCATAACCCCAGAATTAAGTTGTCAAAAACCCAGAAGGTCAAGTCAAGAATGGTGACCATGAAGACCCATATCAAGGCCTATGGAAAGACATCCTGCACATCCTATGTGAAAGTTAACGCTAACTAGAAAAATAACCTTCTTGATTAAATAGCATGTAACAAACTATGATTCTTCCTGGGTCAGGAACCAGAATGTATGCCTTAAAACAAAGGCCTGCTTAGTCATGCCTGCCATAAATCACTAACAGCCTTTTTAAAAATCTTTTAGCATACTGAAGAAACTAGCTGTTCTGGATCCTGCCTGCGCCTAAGGTGGGTTGCTGGTGCTGACCAGTTCCTGTAAGCTGACATTAAAGATCTCTATCAGGTCCAGCAAGAATACAGCCTGCAAATCTGTAACTCCTTCCCCTGATTCTTTGTTCTGCTTTTCTCTCTCGCTCCTGATAAAACCCCTTCCCTGAATTGAAATGTTAAGATGGGCTTCAGCATGAGAACCCCCCATCTTCTCAGATGGCCAGAACTTGAATACACTTTTCCTTCTCCCCAGAACCTGTCTCACGAATTTGGCTTTTCTTGCAGTAGGAAGCTTGGGTCTGCATTCAGTTTCAAAAGTACAGTCTGAAATAAAATGTCCAGTTCCTCCTTTGCCTGGTCTATAGAACACATAATTAACATGGAAAATACTGCCTAGTGTTGCTGCTGATGAAAAGGTGACCATGTGGGAGCAGAAAATAATTTTCCTCCTACCTTTCTAAGGTCTTCTAGCTTCAATAATAAATTAGCATGAGTCAGAATAGTAGGAGAAGATTACCCAATTTTTTTTTACATGTGTCTATATATATTAGGAGTTATATAAAAATAAGAGACTGCTGGACACATTGGGCAGTTACAGCTTATATGTTTTGTACAAAGGAGAGGGTGGCAAGGGTCAAGGATTTCAAAAGGAAAGTACACAATTCAAAGGAAGATGACAAGGAACAAATGATAAACAAATTTTTGCCTGACCCACTCACAAACAATGGGCCACAGAGGAGAATCTAACACACAGACTTGCTTGGATTCTCTGTCTGTCACTTAATTCATATGCGCTAAGATAAAAGTGGTGGGGAGGTGTGGAAGGTATCACCATTTCTTTCTGAGTCTTTTGTTTCCTAAAAATAACCAGGTTAAAATAAATAATATCCCAAATGGCATATTTTGGTATGGGAAACTCCTGTCCCTTTCAATGTCAAAGATAAAACTACAATAATGTTTTACATTGACACATTTATTTAAATTATATATGAGTCATGTTGGTGATTATTTTTAAATGGAATTGAAAATTTTGGTTTATATCCCACTTAGAAAATGTAATGGCCATCACCTTTTATATTAAACTCCTTTCCCAGTCTTCGTTTGCCTTAAGTTTTCTGTTATTCATTCACTGAACACATACTGAATGTCTTCTGAAACCAGGATCCCATGAGTGCACATAGGAACTTATGAGTGCTTTCTTACAGGGTACCAGGAGAGGGAAACATAAACCAGGTGTTTATTAGAGATTTTCAAGTTTCAGAAGAGGACAGGATAGCTCTGTGAAGATTATAACAGTAATGGAACAATTGGAAGGGCATGGGAATGAGGAGACTTGAGGGAGATGGGAATGAGGAGATGGTAAGATATGTGTGTAAGGTGATCAAGAATTCCAGAGATAACTTCCATATGTCAAACCTTAATGGTCATTTGTTTTTCCTAATGTTTTCTCTGTAGCAAGTGATTCAGGGTTTTAAGATCTTAAGTAGAGGATGGCAGTTTTTAATTACCACTTCCTCCTCCTTCTTCTCTTCCCCCTTCTTCTTTTTAAGTAATAGATTTCCAGGAGTCATGTGGAGAACACAGATGCATTGAGAAGAATAGTGTAAGAGGAAAGTGAGTGGAGAGCAAGCGAATTCTGAACTCATGGTGACTAGACATTTTCTTTCTCTCTCAATTCTATTTTATTTGTCTTTCCTGAGCTAAGAAGCCTTGGGTTGTGTTTGGAACCTAACAAAAAGTAGATGTGTGGAGTGGACATGTGGAAGCCTGCTTTTCTGCACAACAGAAAGCAGAGCTCAGGTATCTCCTAATAAAATGTGAGGTTATGGTTTAAAGTTTATCAGACAAAGAACCAGATCTTTTGGAATGGAAAAAAAAACTAGTAAAGAATAGTAAATGTTCTGGAAAGTAAGAGAAAGACTAGGAAAAACAGTGCTGCCTTTGAGGCAAAATAATTGTTGATTGAGAGCGATTGCCACCTGCTCCTTAAAGTTCAAGGATGGTGAAAAAGAAAGGACACTGTACTCAGAAAATAGGACATGTGTCAGGCTGTTAAGGATATTTCAGTACAGGATCAGGGACTGTACCGATATTGAAAGAACTGAAAGATGAGTAAATAGAAAGAATAAAAATTGTATTATTTTAATAAATTTGGTAGTGGTAGTATTAGGTAAGTTGATCTTGAAGAGGACATAGAATTGAATGAGGTTATATTTTTACCTGGGGAGATTGGAACATGTTACAAGTGAAGAGGTGAGAGAAAGAATGCAGTAATATGAAAATGTTAGTTAATTATTTGGATTTATAAAAAATTAAACTTCAAAATTCTAAGTTCATACGTTTCCTAAACTTCATTCCTCATTCTGCCATTGACAATAGATGATGGTAATAAAGAGTATATGTACTTGTTACTTAAAGGAAATATGTACTGAAAATCATTTATTCTCAAAATATAAGCATAAAAAATATACATGTATTTATGTGTTTGTGTGGTTATGTGTGTTTCTGCTTAGAATTTTTTTATGTAATTTATATTAACTTCATAAAGATCTTGGATATTATAATGTACAGTTTTAGAATACTATCAAATTTCACACATGCATGTTTCATCTTTGATTTAGAGAATTTTTTTAAAGAAATGTTTTCTCCATACACAAAAATAAACCCAAGATGAATAAAAGATTTAAATATAAATCATGACACCATAAAAGTCCTAGAGGAGAATATAGACAGGAAAATTTCAGATATTTCACACAGAAATATTTTCACTGATATGTCCCCTAGAGCAAGGTATATAGATAGAAGAAAGAGTAAACAAATGGGATGACATCAAATTAAAAAGCTTGTGCATGGTTAAAGAAAACATCAGCAAAATGAAATGGGAACCAACCAAATGGGAAAACATATTTGTGAATGATACCTCAGACAAAGGTTTGATCTCCAAAACATATAAAGAACTCACATGACTCCTCTCCAAGAAGACAAACTCTTTCCAGGAAGACAAATTCCACTCCAGGAATCCAATTAAAAAAATGGGCAAAGAACTGAACAGACACTTCTCCAAGGAGGACATACAGAGGGCCCATAAACATATGAAAGGATGCTCAGCATCACCAGCCATCAGAGAGATGCAAATTAAAACCACGAGATACCATTTCACAATGGTCAGAATGGCTATCATAATCAACAAACAAGTGCTTGTGAGGTTGTGGAGAAAAAGGAGCCCAAGTGCACTATTGGTGGGAATGCAACTGGAGTAGCCACAATGGAAAACAGTATGGAATTTCCCCAAAAAACTAATGGAATTGCCTTTTGACCCTGCTGGGATCAATTCCACTGCTGGGATTGTACCCTAAGAACACTGAAACACCAATTCAAAAGAATCTACACACCCCAATGTTCATAGCAGCATTATTTACAATAGCTAAGTGCTGGAAACAGCCTAAGTTCCCATCAGTAAAAGAGTGGATCAAAAAGCTGGCACATTTACACAATGGAATACTATGGAGCAGAAAGAAGGAACTCCTACCCTTTGGGACAGCATGGATAGAACTAGAAAGCATTATGCCAAGTGAAATGAGCCAGGCACTGACAGACAAATACCATGTGATCTCACCTATAAGTAGAACCTAATCAACAAAACAAACAAGTGAGCAAAATGGAACCGGAGACTTGGAAATAAAGTGACTAGAGGTGAGAGGGGTGGGGGATAATGGGGGAAAGAAGCAGGGGAGTGAAGTCAAGGAACATGTATAAAGGATCTAGGAACAAAGACAACAGGGGGGAGGACTGAATGGGGGAGGTGGCAGGTGGGTAGGGTAGGGGAGAGTTATGGGGGGAAAATGGGGACAAGGGTAATTTCTCATATTTGACTGAAGACAAATGTTTTATCTTCATTTGACAGTAAAGGTTATCCAAAAGGAACATGTATGGTTTTAAAAAATTGTTTATCTTTGCACAAATAGGATAGAAGTAATTTTCAGGTTCCATTTTATGGGAGGATATTTTTCACAAGACAGTTAAGGATTGACTCCTAATAAATGGTAATCACAGTTTAAATTGAAATTTCTTAATATGAGTTGACTGAAACCTATTTTAAAAAGATTGAGTGATCCTTGTCTCCCAGCACCACCTATTTATGTCAAATATTATTTTCATTAATATTTGCTGTGCACAGTGAAAACACTAACTTAATGCCTATGCTCTTTCACAAAGTGAGAACTGTTCAACTATTTTAACAACCACATTGCTCCTTGAGTTAAAAATATGAACAACTCTTCATTTGTAACAATTTTTATTCATGATAGATGAATTTGGGATTCAGTTTAATCTGATCTTACTTACATTGAAAGAAAATAATTTAGTTAAGGAGAATTGTTCTTAATTCTCTCACTTCCTATTCTGCTCCAAATCCTATCATTTAAAACTGAAGACTTTTTCTTTTGATAAGGTTTGGAACAGTCCCTTATTGGAAATTAGATAATTTTCATCGATAAAAAGGAATTAATTGATGGATTGTGTTTGGGAAAAAGCAAGCAAACCAAACAACATATATATTTAGTAATCTACACTAGATACTCCTAATATCAAATCTTGGTATTTTTTCACCACCTCTCTATCACAGATTTTCTCAGGTTGATACTTTTCACCTATACCCATACACCAAATATACATCTACACTGAACTAGGACGGAAAGTTATAAGATAAAGTCTAAAATAATATGGCAAATATTAGTCTGACACAGAGAAAAATAAATGAAAAGAAAGGGTGTATCTCTAAGAATCTTGTGATTAATGCCAGGAACAACACATATGGATTATATATTAGAAAAGAACAATTGCACTTTGTGGACTTTCTACAGAAGGTTATAATAGTCAGTGAGAAACAAAGCAGTTATTAAGAATTATGGAAAATAGCACTATATTTAGAAAATACAAGACTAATAGATGAACGTTCATACCATGAAATCCTGAATTAGGACACAACATCATACAATTGTTTATAAGTAAATCTAAGTGATTTATATAGTCTGTTATGGTCTTTAACATAGATTAGAATATAATCCCAAATCCATTAATCATTGTTCAATATGTGGTAACTATCAACAAACAATGATTTCTTTTTTTATCTATGGCTACTTAACTCATTTATTTACTTAAATAAATAAATTGTGTTACTTGTAAAATTATTCTGACTTAGCAAAAGTATAATTTTAATTTTATATAATAGCAAACATGTAACTGCCTATTATATTCCAAGCATTGCGTAAGACACTAGCAATGACAGTCAGGCTTCCATTTTTCTTCTAATTAATAGCCTTTCTGCTTCAGAATATTTGAATAAGTTAGTATTCCTATCAAAGCACAACATAACAAATACTTACATACCCACATATATGCACCATGTTATTTTCAATGTCTTTAAATTTAGCGATATTTATTTTTTTATAAAGACGATTTATTTAAACACTTGTATTTATTTATTTTTATAGCGAGGGAAAGGGAGGGAGAAAGAGAGAGAGAGAAACATCAATGTGTGGTTGCCTCTTGAACCATGTACTAGAGATCTGACCTGCAATCCAGGCATGTGCCTTGACTGGGAATCGAATCCGTGACCCTTTGGCTCACAGGTCGGCACTCAATCCACTGAACCACACCAACCAGGGCAAATTTAGTGATATTTTCTTCAGCAGTGTCAAAGCTCCTCTTAATCTCATCTTATATGTATTTTTGTTATCTCTACAAATTTCATTTACAATTTTTTCATATTTTTCCATTATTTTCCTCACCATTGACCCTTCCTTTAGTAAACAGTCATGCTTATTAGATATTACCCCTCCAACTCCATCTCATCAGCATTTTAAAACTAAAATATTGTATATAGCCAATTTTTTTGGTGATGAACAAAGAATTTTATACCTCACCATATTACTTAGATAATCTTAATTTTTTATTTACAATTCTCATATACTAAATCCAATATTTTTCACATTTCTGGATCTGTCTATATGAATAGTTTTACTCCTGCTCATAGGTAATAATTATCTGCCTCTCTACATGACTGTTAATTTAAAAATTGGGTGCCAGAAATTGTGCATTTTATATTCTTGAATTTTGAGATATTTTTGTAAAGAGCACTAAGTTTTTGTCAGGGGCATAGTTGAGTGACTCACAGATTAGCTTGGTCTTTTTTCAGCTTTGCTTATAACTTTTAGCATAGTCCATCCAATGTAGCTCCACTAATAAGGTAACATCCCTTTAAAAAATGCATCCAATGTTCTCTGCATTGTATCCAATGTCCTCTCTGACTGACAAGAACTCTATTTTCAGCCATTTGTGAGCTCTGGGAGTTACTCATGCTTCCCAGAGATCTCTCCCTGCTCTCAGTTATTGAATAGTTTCTTCTCAAGCATGTAGAGCTTGCTCTTCAGCTAAATCCTTGAGAGTATTATTCTGCAAATACCTGGCTCTTTTGTTCTCTGTGCATCCTTCTTCTCACTTTTATTCTGCTTCACAAGTTCTGATGACCTCAGCCTATATGTGAATGCATATATCTGTCACATCAACTGATGGAGACTGTCAGAATCTGTTTGCTTCCCCTGCACTGTGCAGTTGCCCGGGAGCTGCCTCCAGGCATGAAGTTCTGCAGTAGTCTGGCCTTTCTCTCAGGAGGCCCCCTTCCTTCAGACATCATAGTCCTCCTTGTTACCGCATGTCTAAAAGCCACTGTATAATATAAAATTTTTCCCATCTGTTTACAATGCACAAACAACACATCAAGTAGTTAATCATTCATGGAATTCTAACTGAGGATTTTGATAAAAATGAGTATAGAGGTAATTTTCAGATCAGTTCTCATCTGTATTCATTAATTTCTGTTTCAATAAAATTTTGTGCTGTTCTCAGCACAAAAGTTTGTGGTGCTATACCTTACCACAATCTTATACACACACATACACACACAGACAAATTTATTTGGTAAAAGTAGGTAGTACAACTTATCTCAAATACTGTAGACACAAAAATGATTCTTTATGGAAGGCAATTTCTTGACAAGGAGGAAATTAGTGGTTTTCTCAAGGCAATGAAAGGGAAACACATAAACTAAATCACATTTTCAAATCTACCCCTTCCTTTCCTCCACCCTCCCTTCCAGGCTGTACTCATTCACCATTTCACGTGACTTCTTAGATTTCCTCACAGTGTTTTATTATCTCTTTTATAACTGGATCTACTCTTTTTCAACAGTTTCTCTCGGATTGATTTTTGACACAGAGGTGACAGTGTTTCCAAGTTCTCCTCCTTGGCAGGAAATAAATGTTTTTCTGTTTTTTATTTTTCTCAAACTTCTTATAACCTCTTTAACAATGACTCTTGTTAAAGTCTGAATGTTTGGGTGTTCCCCCAAATTTCATATGTTGAAATCCTAACCCTGAAAGTAGGGTTAATAGATAGGGCCTTTAGGAGGGGATCAGTTCAGGAGTGTGGAGCCCTCACGAGTGGAATCTGTGCTCTTATGAAAGAGACCCAGAGAGCTTCCTCACCCCCTCACCGATGTGAGGACATAACAAGAAGTCTGTGACAAGGAAGACGGCCCTCACTAGAGCCTGACCATACTGGCACCTTGATCTTGGACTCTCAGCCTCCGGACTGTAAGTAATAAATGTTATTTGTTTATACACAATCTGGAGTACCTTGTTATAGCAACCCAAGTGGACAAGACAACCATCAACATTCTATTTTAGCCCCATCCATCATCTATCTCTATAGATTTTTCTAAATCTGCTGCTGAATTTTAACCTTATTTCTATAGCAGTCTGAAACCAAGAGGTGGTGCCTTGGCCTTGGACAAAAAGACCCACTATGCAGAGTATGACTTGTTCAGGATATACATTCTGAGGTCTGAGTCTAGATAGGAGACATGCTGTAGGTGCATGAGATCATGGACATTGAAAACATAATTTGGCTTTAGGCAATGAGTGACCTTGGAAGTGTTGTTTGAGAATGACAGATTAGGTCTGCATTTTAAATAGATGTTTCTAGACTGTATAAAAATGACTTGAGGGGAGCAGAGTTTAAAGCATACAGATGAATTAAGTGGGTGAGTGGTAAAACTCAGAGTTAATGCAAAGAGAATGGGCTTAATGTCTGAAAATGTTTTTGGTAGATTCACAAGGATTAGTCAGTGGTTGGATGTGGAAAATAAGGTAAAGATAAGAACAAGGAAGGGCTTTTGTGTTTCTGGATTGAATATTAGGATGGATCAGGGTGCTATCATTTGAAATGGGGAACATAGGAAGATGAGATTTATCAGTAAAGCATATTGGTGGTTTGTTGAGTGTAAATATCTGTGGGACATACAGATGGAAACTGAGGTTGTAATTACAGGAAGAAATTCAGATCTAGTTTGAGTTCAGTTTGGTCCCTGAAGTCTGCATGTTGATAATATTGCTGTCTCCTCAGGTGACTAGAACCTAATCATGCTTCCTTTATTTTAGTGAACAATTTTGAAATGTTAAAAATAGGTATGAGAAGATTAAATATTATAATTCTGCATTAAAGATGATCAAATGAGGCTATTTTATATTTCTGTACGGAAACACCATTGCATAAAGTACAAGATGAAGCTAATTTAAATTTAACTATTTTTCACAGCAAGTATGAGAACAGGGAGATTTTACTTTCTGTACATAACATAAAAAATGATCCTTAGTTATGTAAAGAAAAGTTTGTTTCTCTGAGCATGAAAGACTCTGCAGTCCCAAGAAACTTAGGATATAGGATACCAAACAAATGTACTCAGTCAAGGGTCCCATCTTCTCATCTATCCTTCCTTTTACTGTGATCCCAGGAAGGGAAAAAAAAACATTGCAAATTTGTTAGTCTTTGATTCTACCTCTTGACATGTAAAATGGCTAAAAATACCTATGAAAAGAATTAAAACCTGGATAACCACATGTACAATGAAAGGTTGGATGATTAGGAGACACTGTGTTTCCTATACACACAGATTAATGTAGTTCCCAAAGTGAGCAGTATTATGGAAAGGTGAACAGGAAACAGTTCATTTTTCTTTCTTCATGAGAAAAGCTGATGGCAAATAACAGAGTTGAAAAAGGATAGTGTTCCATTAAGGACAGTTTCAAGTTTCCTGCCTCTTTAACTATGTTCCTGACAAGGCAAACATATTAGAATAGGCCCTGTTATGAATTTTCTGACATTGTGACATTACATCTTGCTTCCAGCTGTGTTCAATATTCCAAAAGAACATTTTTAGAGATAAGGCACAATTAGTGGTGCCAGAAACTCTTAATACATGTAGGCAGACAGATTATAGCTGGAGAAATGTGAAGCAATAATAGTTTTGCTGTATCATCATCTAGGCCATAGGGGTATCTACCAAACCCAGAATCACATGTACAGTTTAGCTGCACAGCAGAGGGCTTTGTTTTGCTATAACCAAATTTAAATTAACCAGGATATAATATGCATAAGAAGTCTTTTTTTTTTGCTAAATGTTTAAGTTCTTTTAGTCACAGAATATTAGTGATAAGTCCAGTATGTTTGGGAACTAAGAAAATTAGGGGAGAGACATTTTACATTGTGTTCTGGAAGCAAATGTTACATGACCAGATTAATGAAACCAGAAAACCATTATTCCTATATAGTTACAGTCAAAACCCTGTTTTTTTTGTTGTTTTTTTTTTACTTATCCCTGCCAGTGAATTAGCCTTCCAATGAGAGACCACATATTTTTTATTCTAAAATATAGAGTTATTTTAAAATATAGTAAATACATTAAATTGCTTATCATCTACTTCTATTCTTCTAAACTCAATTAGACTCTGCATAAAAATCTCCTCTGTATTAATTCAGGGTGTACCTAGGATAGAGTTATTAGAACAGAAAACAAAAGCTCTACTTTTATTCTATACCTTATTTCCCTAGGATAGGAAATGCAGCAGAAGATCATTAACAGGAAAAAACTGCAATTACTAGAAGGCATGGGTTCAAGTACCTACTTCGCCATTTACTGTTTGTGTTGAAAAATGTAACTGTATGTAACTTGATTTTTTTCCACAGGATTGTTGTGAAAACCAACATATATATCCTGAGAATGCTTTTTAATAATAAGAAAATATAGAAATTTAATTGCTATTAGCAAACATTTTCCAAATGGCAAGAAATTTTTAAAATTTCCATTATTCAATACCTTATAATGTTAATTTTTGCTTTTCTTTTATAACCAAATCTAACTAAAAAAATTAATCTGTAAAACATTACTGCTTATTTTTAAAAAATGGAATTTTGTTACAAGCAACACATGTACAATTTTTATTTCCTTTTTACTTCTCTCTTTCTATGATACGAACCTTTACTAGTTGGGCAGACACTATTTTAGGGGATTCTATTAATACCGCTGGAGTTACTTCCAGGGAATAGGTACTTATAAAGAGTTACCCCTGTTCTATTCTTCTGCAGTGCATTATCCCCTACAAATAATGCAACAATTGATCGGTCAATTTCCAAGAATTTTTGTACTAGTTCTTGTGAAAAGTCAATGAAGCTTATATTAGAAATCCTCTCTAGAGATTATCCTAGCAAAATTTTTACAGATTTCTGTTCTTCATCATGTCCTTATTGGGAAAATAATAGTAATAATGATACTAATAGTAGTAGCCAATATTTACTGAACACTGACTATGTTTTTACACTTTTCTAAAGACTTTGTATGCATTATCTCAAATTATTCAAAAAATGGCAAATAATTCTCAATTTATTGAATCAGAAACTAAAGCTTAGAATGACTAAACTGATCAAAGTAATCAGCACTTAAATGGCTGTTTTTCAGTTAAGGTCATTTCTGATTCCTAGTACTTAAAATTAAACAGAAGATACTCATATATTTAGTGGAACTGAAATATAACTGGTCAAATTTCACAAACACATAGACCAAACTAGAGGGGCACTAATGCTTTACTCATCAAGCTGAGAAAGGCCAGAGATTAAAAATGTGTTATATTAAATTTACCTTGAGTGCGCTATTTCAACATCTTTCAGAACAGTATTCTACTTTAGTATTATGCTCTTCATCTCTTTCTATCTTTAGAGTTTACTATCAACATTGCAACTCAGTCAATGTTGTCAAAGAAATCAGAGCTCGATGTGCTGGCTTTTCTCATATGGCTGTGGGAAAAATACCTAACATGATGAAGAATACAGGAGACCACCATGAAATTAAACACCTACTAGTTGGCAAACATATTTACACACCATTACATTTATTCACTATCACAAACAGTGATTTGACTATTTTAAACTTCACCTTGTATGATGAGTCATTTGCTTAAGCTAGCACATTTGGCTTCTGAAAGAATTAGAATCTGGGTCCAGGCTTGTTTAATTATAAATCTAATAGTTTTCCAACTGTTCTATATAAATTAGTCATATTTGAAGTGTTTCTTTGCCTCTCTGGCAGAGTTTTGTATCTTTGCAGTAACTGATGGAAGCTCTAGAACCTTTTAGTTTTTTTTCAGGTAATTGACATATTAATGAAATATGGGGGCCAGTGTGCTTGACACAAACAGAATGGTGTCTCTCTACAGTCTAGGTCTTTCTTACTTTATTAAATAGGAGACTTTCATTTGTGATATAACTAAGTCATCGTTCTAAATCGAAAGTCAGAAAGTGAGACTTGTCTTTTCAAATTGGGTCTGTTTGACTTTTTTACCTTCACAGAATTACATACAAGGTTTTATTTTCACAGTTTAGTAATGATGGTCAAATAATAAGAGATTTTGTTTATATTTTCATAATTATTTTTCTCATGCTTAGCGATGTTTCTGGGGTTTTTTTTTTTTGGATCGAGTCAAATTTCAATGAAATGTTCAAAATATCTAATTAGAAAAACAAACAACTTTCATAAATGTAAAAAAAAAATTGGCATCTTTTCTCTTGGGGTGTAAAATAGAAATTATCCTGCTGAGCTTCTGCAATTTCTGCTCTTTTAAAATAAACAGGTTATGTGCTAAAAAAACAAACCAAAAAACACACACACACACAAAAAAAACCCTTGAAGATTGACCTTGGTCTAGAAAATTTTCTTTTAATGTAATTTTATGGAAATTTGATACCAGACCTTTTTTAATTTATACACTAAGTTATGATAACTTTAGTTTTTCTAGTCCGATTTGTGGTGGAAGAACTGTGGGCAAAGAGGACATTATTTTTTGGTCATGCTCAGTAATTGCTACATGCTGTAACGATTGTGCTATGCTAAAATGAAATAATTGCAAAGTTAACTGTACAATATGACATGTTTTTTATTCTCTTGGGAAGGGGCAACTGATAAGAAATTTTAAAATTTAATTTAAGCTGATAATTGTTCTCCAATTAGTTGAGAAATACATGATTATCAGACATGAGAGAACATCAAATATTCAGTGAAGTGACTATGTCCCAGATTTGTGAAATGTATGATAGGTGATAAAAGACTCACTTTGGCTGACCCAGTGAAGCACAATAGCTATTAGGATATATCGGAACCTGTCATCCCTTATCATGTATTAACTAATATGTTATATATGTGGCTCTGGAAAAAGTTCAAGAAGAACAAGAAAATTACCACTTTGTCAAATATAGAATAGAAAAGGTTTATTGAAATGATTGTCCTGAAGATTACCTTTATATATATATTTTTTTATTTATAGTATATTTCTTTGCATGTATTTGCCATTACCTGTACTTGAATTATTGATTATTTAACTGATGAACATATTGACTCTTCAAAATTTTATCAGTGTTTTTATAGGTCAAAACATTATACTCAAATTTGCTTGCTCTTGATGACCATGTATGGTGCAACTGTATATATTTAGATAAATATTTTCCTGAAGTTAAGCTAAATCCAATAGTAAGATAAGTGTTTAGGAACAGTTTAGGAAAAACCTCCCAAATAAAAATAATGTAGTATTGAAATGCAAGTGTATGTGTCTCCAAAGAAAAACAGTTTATTATTTCGCTGTTCCATGCCCATTAATTGCATTTAGCATAAAATTAATAATTATTACCAAGGCCTACACTATCTGCCTCCCATGATACAGCCTGTCTACATATCCAATCTCAGATTCTTCCACCCTCTTCTTCAGTTTCTGTGTTTTTGGTCTTGATCTTCCCTCTGTTTGAAAATAAGCACTCCCAGATCCTGTATGATTGTGTCCATTTATTTGTCAGCTCAGCCGTTACTGGTTAAGACACACCTAACTTAAGTTTGCTCCCATCATACCATGACATAATTTTTAAAAAGAATAATCATTATATTATTTATAGCATTTATCACTATCTTCAATCCCCACCTTTATCTTAGTCTTGGATCCACAGCTTAGGTCTTGGGTACATAAATGTATATTAAATGTTTGCATCAGTCAATTTATGTGTATGTGAAAGTTTGATGAGATACAGGATAATTATGTAGATTGAATCTACCCTCTCACAGATTAATTATTTATTTCAAAGGAAAATAGTAACTTTAGCGAGAAGAAATCTGGCAGGCACTTCTTTAGCCAATAGGTCAAATGTAACCTCACTCATAAGAGCACCATCTGGCATCACGATTCTCTTGATATGATGCACTAGGAAGAATCAAATATCACTTTGATGTTGCTTAAGTCAGAAATACAAAACCTGAACCTAATAATGAAGAAACACTGGGCATACCCAAATTGAGGGACATACTTCCAGATTTCTATCCTGTAATGTCTTGAAATGTAATGCAGACTGACCAACTGTTCCAGATTAATATAGATTTAATTAAAATTAACAATTTTCCAAGGAAAAGACAAATAAAGGGCTTCTAATTTTTGTGACTGGTTGGCTACCCTAAAGGTCAGGGCTCAATATAAAGGAGCCAAAATTGAAGTTAATGGACCTTAGATATATTTACTGGGTGCCTTTGTTTATCTCATTGACTTAAATGCAGCATCATCAAAACATTATTGAACTCCAAACAGAACAAATGTTGAAAATTGTGGGAGACCACATGTTTTTATGTATGAGGAACAAACTCTGCCCTCAAAGAATTTGGAGTATGCTACCTTCCTTTAGCTCTACTTCCTTTATTTAGCTACTCATCAATTGTTGCAATCATGTAATTGTATCAATTATAAGCTATTTTTCTCTTGGAAAACTGAAAAGACTAATTAGTTTCCAAAATCATATTTAAAGAGTAGCATGTTTTGCTAGAGATAGGGAGTCTAGAAATAGCTTCTATTTTTAAAGCATATTATGTTGTTAAATCTATAAACTGAGCCAATCACTCTTATTGCTCTATAAAATAATATTTAGTTCTGATTTTGAAATTATACAGAACTGCATAAACCTCAAGTCTATCAAAAATTATCAATAAAACATTTTATTGAGTAAAACACAATGATCTTAATCTATATGTTAAAACTTATCCAGATAAATTGGCCCATACTTTAAGAAGTCAGTGGAAATAAAGTGACTATATCTTGAATTCTTTCTTTCCTCTGGTTGGTTCTTCATGAGGACTGATATTTGTATGTTGCCCCCTATACTAATCTATATTGGATTCATTTATTCACTAAGTACTTATTGTGTATGTGTCTTGTGTTAGGCGGAGAAGATACAACCATGATCAAAAGAGACATGGTCCTTGTTCCCTATTACAGCCTAATGTCAAATCTGAAGGAGAGTCTGGTTGGAATGAATTTTACAGGTTACAGGCTGTCAAAGCACAGGAAAACATACCATGAGTGGTGATTCTCTTTCCCTTTTGCTTATCCTTCTGTCTTTTATGTAACTCATATTTATCAAGGTCCTGCTGTATTCTAAATTATGGGGTAGGTAATTTTGGGGATATAGATTTTCATCTTAAAGAAGAGAGCAGTCTTGGGAAAGATAATTAAGGATAGTACTAATTATTAAATAGAAAGTCAGTTGGAGTAGATTTCACTGTCAACATCACCTCCTTCTACAAATGTGTTTTTGGTCCTATGGGTAATGTTCTATTTTTAAAATCATTTTTAATACTAACTTTGGAAATTTTCACATTGGGTCTTTAAAGATAGATACTTTGCTATTCCATATGTGCTAAGATTGATCGTTCAATCATGATACGACATACTTACAGACAGGCAATGTTCATTGCTGCCAAACTTTGCTTCTTTAAGACCAGGGAGACAGTTTGTGTGGGTAAAAAGTACAATTGGATCAAATACTTGCTGTAGAATTTTTCAGGGGCCTGAGCTGAGACTGCTGTAAGTAGACATTTGATTCTCTAAGACTAATGTTCAGAAAGACAAAGCAAGGGCAAGGAGCAGGGCCAGGAATGGAAGAGGCTGAAAAAAAGATACTAATGTACTTCGTTGAAGGTTTTTTGTTGCTGGGCAGTGGGAAGGTGGCCCAAGCCCACTGAAAACAATGGCCAAGCAGTGGTTGAGAAAGGACGTGCAAGGAGTTTTGAGAAAGGACCCTGGTGTGCTAGAAGGCAACCTTGCAAACTGAGACAGATTCTAATGCAGCAGTAAAAGGGAAGGGTCACTTTTGGTCTCAGAGCCATAAAAGAGTCACTAAGATGAAGAGGCACTGATGCCAGAGTACTTAATATCTGTAATGAGGACGATTAATCAGATACTAGCAGGCATTAGATTGACATGGGTCAGTTCCCACAAAGGTAAAACCACCAACTCCATAAATCAAGACAGAAAATATCAGCTGCCAAAGAGATTTAGAAAATATCATGTTTCCCTACAGCTACTTTTTGTGACAAAAATAAGTGTACACTATTACAGCATATTTAAATTTAGTTTTTAAAGACTTTGTCTCAATGAGCACACTTATCTTTCAGAAGACAGAAAGGAGACCTACTCCTGTTAGAATCCAGCATAGTGTTTTAAATTTGTTTTACAATCCTCTAAGTCTTTTCCCTGTTCCCATGCTCCCTCCTCTAACTTGACATCCATGTGGTGCATGGAATAGTTCTTAACACATGAATGTATCATTCCACTCTCTTTCTTAAAAAAAAAAATCCAACTTCTGATTTTATGTATAATGATCTACAATTCCTGTTATGACTTGATATAGGGCCACCATATAATTTATCATTCAGATCAGAGTACTTTTGAGAGCAAAGAAGCCATTAAAATTATAAAGTTACAAAAATTAATGGATGTCCTGGGGAAATTGAATGTGCATCTCTCTCCAGTCTCATATCCTGACAACCCCCATTCCTCTGGTGTAGTAACAACAGTTACCTAGTAGCTGGCATATTGTAGACATGTTATTAATAGACATCTATTGAATGAAAAAATAAATGAATGAGTGAATGAAAATGATATATTTTAAGTCCATGGTTAATGACTCTGGAATACAGTTTCCTAATAATATTGCTTGTTATCATAATTACGTTCTCAAAGTCTTCTTTTATTCATTTTGTATTTCATCTCTTGCCTTGTCCTTGTCTTTTATCTACATGTGTATTAGTTTCCCAGGGCCTGCCTAAATTACCACAGATTGGAAGGCTTACACAATAGAAATGTATTCTCTCCAGTTTGGAAGACTAAAAGTCTCAGATCAAGGTGTCACAGAGTTGGTTCCTTCTTGGGGATCCACACAAGCATTTGTTCCACACCTCAATCTTTGCATTCAGTGATTTGCTGGCCATCTTTGGCATTTCTCGGCTTGTAGCTGCATCACTTGACCTCTGCCTTCACCTTTATATACATGGCATTCTCCTGTATCTAAACTCTATCTGTGGCTAAATCCCACCTTTTTATAAGGACACAGTCATATTGGATGAAAGTCCACCCTAATGAGGTCCATATCATCTCAAATTGATCATCTTCAAAGGCTTTCCAAAGAGTAGGGTCTGGCAATTTTTTAAAAAAATTATATTGGTTAATCATTGTGGACTTTTTAAAAGATAAATTTAAAATCAGAAACTCCTTAAAATTAAAATTTTATATCACTATATTTACTTGTTTGTTTAAAAATTATTTATTTACAACTTATTCAAATATCAAACACAAACACACACACCCCTACACACACACCCAACACACACATTCCAAGCAGTGGTGTACTAGAGCCAACTTGTACTTCCTTATTCGAGCTGGAGCCATTTGTGAAATTTTCAGATACTTCGTGGAAAAGTTAAGCATAGCTGTTTTGAAATTTAAATAAAATAAATTATACTTAAAACAATGATGATAAATACTTAAAACACATTGTTTTCCTATTATTTGCCACCTATTATGCTAGTATCTGTTATCAGTGCTCTCGAAGTCCTCATCTGTGCTGCTCATTCAGAAAATTACCTGATGCACCAATGAAAGTATCAAGATGCTCCACAAGAAGTACCATGTTGCTTTACAGGAAGTATCAGGATGCTCCATAGGAGCTATCACAGAGCAATGGCAGTGGATAAGGATAGGGTGGCTTGTTAAGGTTAAGTTGGGGGAAATGATTTGTCGTTTTTTCTTTGTAGTTGTAGTTTGTACTAAATAGACTATTTTTGTTGAATATTTACAAAAAATTTAGAAGTACAGAGTTCTTACATACCTAGCACCCAGTTTCCCCATTAGTATCATTTTACATTAGTGTGATACATTTGTTACAATTAAATAAACCATATACTTTACTTATATCTTCCTTCCTTCCTTCCTTCCTTCCCTCCTTCCTTCCTTCTTCTTTTTCTTTCTTTCTTTCTTTTTTTCATTTTTGAGAGAAGGGAAGGAAGGAAGAGAGAGGGAGAGAGACACCCATCAGTTGCTTCCCACACGTGCCCCAACTGGGACTGAACCTGCAAACTAGGCTTGTACCCTGACCAGTGACTGAACTGGCAACCCTTTGGTCTATGGGAAGACACTCCAACAAACTGAGGCACATGGACCATGGTTATATTCTTTAATTTTTTGATGTCCTTTTTCTATCCCATTGTCCCACCCAGTACACTACATTACATTTAGTATTATGTCTCCTTAGGTCCTCTTTCATATGATATTTCCTCAGACTTCATCCTTCATATCCTTGACAATTATGAGGTTTGCTCGTCAGTTATTTTGTAGGATTTTCCCCATATTAGAATTCCTATTGTTTTTGTTAAGATATGCCTAGAGCGCTGGGTTATTGGGAGAACCCCACAGTTAAAGTATCAATTTCAACATATAACATCAAGGGTACACACTGTCAACATGACTTAAAATTTCATGGGGGCCTTCATCGCCTGGCCAAGATAGTGTGACTAAGAGAGGGGTCTCCAAAGTGAAGTTACTCCTTTTTCTCACTTCGGTCATTCTTTGGAAGGAAGTTGCCATGCACAGCCCACACCTAAGAAGTGGGATTATGCTCTGCTCCTTGAGCACAGATTTTCTATATCATTTATTAAAATTTTTTCTGAATAGCAGAATTATTTCCTCTGCATTATTTGTTTATTTATATCTGTATGGGTTCATTTATATTTATTTATTTTATCCTTTAGGTTATATTCCAATATTACTTTCTTTATATTTTTGCTCAAATTGTTACAGCTTTGGCCATTGCGAACCCTTTCCTTTGGCTCCTGTGTGCCTTTGACATACTCTCATCAATGTGTGTGTGTGTGTGTGTGTGTGTATTATGTGCTCCTTAGCTTTCTGAGACCACAACTTGCTCCAGGTTCATCTATGTATTGCTTGCTCCAGCATTAGACAGACATTTCTCCAAGGAGGCTATTCTTTATTAGGGAATGGAATTAGGAACCAATAAAGTCATGTTAAAATGTTTGTTGCTCATTGTTTTTAATATCTCTCAGCTGACAGAGAAAAAATAGTTGTAATTACATTAATCTGTATAATATACATACATTGTAAGTATGTCTCTGAGTAATCACACATATATTTTTTAAACTAAACATGAGTTTATATTAATATAAACTCTATTTCCAATTCTGTTTCCAATTCTAATTGATTATCACATGGATTATTTTTGCCTCACTCACTTGATGAAATTACTTTTTTTTTTTTTTGGTAGTTCAGATCCAGAACAAGTTTTGAACCTTTTTTCCTAAGTGTGGTTTAAAATACTTAGCCATGGTGAAAATCAGTTGCTGAGAATGACATAGAAACAGGTTAGAGTAAGAGACAGAGAGCCTCATCATCACAAAGAACAAATTTTTCTTTACAAGTGAATAAAAAAAGAGGCTAAAAAAATACTCAGCAGATCATATTAAATGCTAATAACCTCAGAGAAGGGAGCCCAGCAGTTTATACCACAGCATTATAAAACACTTAGATTAGAATCCCATATTTGGGGATTCCAAGTTCTTCTGATTGAGTTCCCACCACCCAAAAAAGAATCTCATATTCAAATAAAGCAGAGAAACAAGAATTAAAAAAATCAAAATTCCTGATTCTCCTTGAAAATCAACCACCTCCACTCCTAAGCTAAATTAACTATCCTTTTGATTGTACTGATTAATAAACTGCTTATCAATCTACATGGTAAATCTGTAAATAATGTATATTAATATATAAATGAATGTGTGCTCATGTATATGTATATATTTCATACCATGTGCCTTATTTCAATAATTCTTAATATGATAACATTACTAATTATTAAGTCATTAATAATAATATAATACATAGTTTTTTTTTACTATTACAGTATCCTGATTATCAAAATAAAAATGGTCAAGCAAGGACCCTAGAGAACCCTGGATTAGAGATAATTATTTCTACCCATCTGTACTATGTGCTTAATAAGCAGAATTTTAGAGAAGTAAATTATTTGTACTTGAAATTAAGAATTTAATTGTACTAACGCTTTAGTTCTTCTTGGTTTTGGAGATTATCTTAATGAATAAAATCTCAGCAACATCTGCACAAGAAGCTCTTGTCATATCTGGGTATTAGGAGATCATGAAGTTGGCTTGTAAAAACAGCAGCAAGCAAGGAGAAGGAGCAGTCTTGTTTATTTTTATTTAGGTATTCACTGAAATAAGCAAATGTGTATATTAAAAGGCACTAAGTAGTCAAATGCAAAGTGACAGTAAGTAGCTTATATTTGTAAAGAGAAGGGAATGCTAAATTTCTGATTAAACAATGCATACAATTAAATATAAGTGTAGTTGCTCTGATTATGAAATAAATAATATATTTAATGAAGCATTTTAACTGAATTTTACCAAAATTATTTGCATTTATGTTTCTGAAAATCAACTAAGCTAATACGGAAAACTGTGTTACTCTCATAAAATCTAATCTTCCATATTATCGTATAAAAATTGTGTAGAGGATAGATTATATTGCTAGGGTATTGAATCATTGTCTCTCTTAAACTTCCAAACCTACCCCATACACACACAGACTCACACACACACTACATCATTTTGTAGGATGTGACTCATCAAGTCACATGAGTCCTTTGCCAAATAGATAGATGGCTTTATAGTGGATCTCCATTTTAAATGCACACAGAGTTTTTATGCAAAGGTAGAGAGGCCAGCTAGACTCTATATCATCACCTCCATATCCCCTGCTCTTGCATAGCATCTTTTTTTTTTATAGTTTATTTTTATCGTATTGTTTTCCATTACCATTTATCCCCCCATACACTCTTCCACCTCCATCCACCCTTCTCTTCCCCACAGTCACCACACTGTTGTCCGTGTCCATGAGCTCTGCTTCGTGTGGAGTACCATGAGCTCTAGCTTCCATTTAGCTAGAAATGCTCAGAGATTTTACCTTATGAAACATTTCACATTAGGGTGAAGGTAGGCAAAATGGGTGAAGGGAGTCAAAAGATACAAACTTCCAGTAACAAAGCAAGTCCTGGAGATCTCATACACAACATGGTGACTGTAGTTATTAAACTATATGGTATCTGGGAAAGTTGCTAAGAGAATAAATCTTAAAAGTTCTCATCACAAGAGAAAAGATCTGTAACTGTTAACTAGGCTATCATGGTGATCATTTGATAATATATACAGAACCAAATCATTATGTTGTACATCTGAAATTAAAATAAGTATTTCAATTATACCTCAATAAAAAATCACATTCAAAATAGAGAGGATTCTTTTTAGACCTTAGGATGCAGAATATAATAAGGCAAAGGCAAAAATTATCCACTTTTACATTTAAATGGTATAGGAGAAAAATAATCATTGTGGTATTTTCATATCTAGGATTATTGTTTTTGCCATCTCTCATTTATCTTTTTTCTCTCTGGTAAATCATAGCTATGGGTGTATTGTTTTAAGACGAGAACTGCAATGAGTACTAAACATCATGCTGGACCATATCCCAGATAAATGGGGCATCTAGATGTTGATTTTTGTTGTCATTTTTTAAATTGCCCTATAATGATTATGCATTGTAATACAAGTCACATGAGTCCTTTGCCAAATAAGAAAATTAACATCCACATATTCATGTATATACAGTAATTCCATTTTGTCCTTTATGAAGAAGAACCTCAAAATTTCCATAGTCTACTAAGCATTAACTTTAGATCAAGGCACCATGTTTCTCTTCCACCCAATATTCTATGTCCAAGTGGGATGGGAAACATCCATGCCCCTGCGTCACCAAACACCATCTGTTACAAATTTGAGGAAAGACATGGGACATTGCAGTTCTATAACAAAGTCATTCGCAGAGAAAAGGCTGCATCTCTGTTATGGAGAATTGGGGACTGTTTGGCAGTCCAGGGAAGATAAAGATATGACAGACCGTATATGGACATCACTAAGAAATACAAGTATAATTCATATAATATAAATAATGACAGAGAAGACTTGAGTTTTGGCAGTGGTCACCCTCTTCCTTTATGATTTAGTTTAGCGTATCTGGTCTCTTTACGTACTCAGAAGATCTATGCTAGATTCCCAGATCTGTGCTCTCGGCTGGGCATTCTGAATGATGCTCCAACTCTCCCTCCAGATCACAAAGGTGAAATTGTCAGAGAGAAAGAGTGACAGTTTGGGAGAATCATGTTTTTCAAGGTCAATTATACAACTTATTTTAAAATTTTCAAAAAACATCGCAGAGTACAGAAAATATTTCAGAGGACATCTAACTCAATAAAATTTATAAAGGAATCAAGACCAAAAGGAGCTACATGATTGCCAATCTAAGAAGCAAAGAGACAGGTATCAAGGCCTGGAACTACATCTGTACACACTTCTCATTCCAGGGACAAAGCAAGTCAGCCTGGTAAAAGTGAAAACTTTAAATTTTTGTCAGTTAATACCTAACTGGCTTATTTAGCCTTCAGAAAACTTTTTCTGCAAGGTTCCAGATAATAACTATTTCAGACTTTGTGGACCATGCAGTCTATATTGTAGCATGAAAGCAGCAATAGAAAACCAACAAGGAGCATCGTTGTGGTCCATATTTTCATATATCGCCCGAAGGGTGCCATAGTTTGGCAACACTGGCCTGGTTTTATTATTTATTCAACAAATTGCTTGAGTGAGGACCAAATTGTTTCAGAGTTTTAGGTTGCCTGAGAGCATCAGAGAAGTGTCAAAGTCACTGAGTATTATATTTTATCTTCTCAAGTTAATTTTATTTCCAAAATCAGAATTTCTATTTGCCTCATATATTGTTAAAAATCTGCATTTTTTTCTTGTTCTTTAGGCACCTGACCAACTAACCACAAAATCTCTAATTGGATTGCTTTTACCACAAAATCTGTAACTGGGTTATATCTGTTTGAATATACTATTTGCAGCAGCAACACAGGAACCTATTTGAAATGAATAAGTAGGAAACAATTAATAAGCTGACAATCACTTTAAAGCCACCACTACCAGAATGTGAATTTGGAGTGTACCAGAAATATTGGAAACTATATATACCTGAATATCATCCTCTTAAATATCAGTCTTATGGAAACAAGGAATGGTAGAATTAAATTAGTTTTGGTACCTGCTGGTGAAACAATCTGGGCCCATTATCTCAGCTCATTAGAACTTGATGTTAATGAGGTCAAGGTTAGGGGTTCATTTTCCATAGGAGACAGCAAACTTCATGCACAGGCAGCCATTCTGTTCAATGAATTTACACTGTATAACTTATTCTGTCATGTGTTCCATAAATAAGTGCACTGGCCACAAGCAGAACAAAGGAATCAATATTCAGCACTCAGCTCAACCTCAGGACTAGTGGAAAGGCTATTCAAACACACATTTCTGGAGGAAACTAGACCATCCTTTCTCTGTATACTCAGTAAGTGGTGGATACAGAGTGTACAATTCACTAGTTTGACCTACAATTTATTCTACTTCAGTTCCAATTGTATTTATGTACACATTTATCTGTTGAATTTTGGAAATATAAAAGTTGATAGGACACCAACAGTCCAACAGTGGGTATAACACAAGATGGCATCAGGTGCATTTCAGTGTTAATATAAGAGTGGGTCTATTGGAAATAATGATGGTGTTCAAATACTTTTAGATCACATTTGCCCAAAGAATGCAAGAATTCACAAATCCTATTTGCCAACTACCTTTTGCAAAACAAAACAAAAAAGTTTTCTTGGAGGAGATTTAAGGACAAGGTCCACTGGCAGCGACAAAGCATAAGCAAAGGTATAGTGCTAATGTGTCTGAGGTGTTTGGGAACATCAAGAAACTTAAATTAAGTCTCAAAATGCTGAGGTGGAATAAACATTTAAGTTGGATGCTAAACTCCAAAGAGAGGAGAAATGATCTTGCTCGGTTTTTGGTTCTAGATAAAAAGCCTTCCATCCATGGATCATACGGTTCTCAAATACTAATGTGCAACTAAGTGGTGATAAATTACCAAATGTCAAATCCTAAATATATGAAGATATTTGTAACATATACCAAAACAGGTAAAATTATGATTGTATATGAACTTTGCTTAAAAATAAACAATCAAATCACTAGACTTCTGTAAAATGTAGGAGTAGTTCAGACCATGAAAATACAATAAAAAAGCTTTGTTTTCCTTTCTATGTGTCTGTTTTAGTTAAGATAAAAATATGATTTGGTGGTAGGAACAGGAAATGCTTTCCAATGTAATATAAGTCATGCAAAATGACTTATAGAGGCTTTAGCATAATCACACCCAACATTGAGCAGGTATTGAAAATTCCATTTTCTCAACATTACTACAGTATGCGGTTAAGTACTGGAGAATAATGTTTAGAGACAATGTGTAATCAATGCAGTGTCACAGTGCTCTCAAGGTTCAGGATAAAAAAGAACAAAACAGGAAGGTAAAAGGCAGGAGAAGTTGGGGCTTCGTGTTGTTGACCCCATCGCAGAAACCACCTCCAGGAGGAAATCGGAATGGAGTGAGAAACTTTGTTTCTGACAATATCCTTGAAATATCAGGAACAAGTGAAGCCCTTAAAAAGATATCTGAAAAAATGCTCTGGACAACAAAGGCTCTCTATCTCTCTCTCTCTCTAGTATTAATATTACATATATTAATATATATTAATTATTGATTTTTGAGTTAAAATGCCACTATTATATACTCTCTCCTTTTTGCTTATATAAAGTCTAGATATTATGAAATGAAATGAGCACAGAGCACTGACCTGATTCACACTTAAATTCGTGTCTTTAGCTGGTAAAATTGCAGGCATGACAACATATTCATAAGCATATTAATGCAGGTATCTCCACCTTCCCCACCAATTTGTTATCAGTTTACCCCCAAAGGAAATCTTACCCTTTCTCTCAGGGCTCTTGCCAGCTGTCTGGCTCTTGGAAGATTTTAGTTTTTGACTGATGTCTGATAAACAGGCATTTGCACTCCAAAGCTGCATAATGTATTCCCTCTCAGCAAGGGGGATGCAGCTGTTAGCTGCCAAAGGGCTTATTTATGTTCTTAACACTTTCGAAAAAGAAAACTTTCTTTCCAAGGCTCAAATTATCCCTCACAAATAACTCCAATCCAATATTTTCCTTTTAGTCAGGGAAGAGCTTCCTCTGGTACATCTTTTGCAATGCAGCATTGGTGTTGGTGTGGTTGCTTTCCCTGCAAAACACTTTCATGTTTCTAAGCAGCTACAAAGAATCTCTGGCACTGATCAAAATGAGTACATTATGCTTCCATTTGTCACTTATATTTGGTATATGACTTCCTTTGTTCATAAAACCTGTCCCTCTACAGCGCTGGCAATTGGGAAAAGCTCCAGCTGCCAGAACCCGAAGCTGAATGCCAAGCGGAGGCCCTCCCAGCAGAGACCTGAGCATGGGGACTGGAAAGAAGCCATCATCATACTCATGTTCATGGCTCCTCCTGTAGCACAGGTGTAACTTCTTCAAAGTCCATCTAAGTGAGTTTTTTAAATCAGTAATACAAGTTGTTTAATTTTCCCCAGATACTTAGGAAATAAGTGTTTTCTCCAGACCTAGGCATAAATCTCTTCTTAAACCCACACAGTGATGTGAGGTTGAATTGTTCCCAAGCTAGACATAGCAACAGTGTTCTCCAGCCAGCACATGGTCTTGCATTCCTGATTCTTCTTCTGAGTTGTCCCTGGTGTTTAGTCACTTCTTTCATGGTCTTGATTGTGTTATATTATCTTGACTCACTTGTACTTATATTTCACTAGAAGGAAGGAGTGTCACCAGTTCTCCTGTCTCTTCCTAAAGACATACACCAATCAGACCACAATTTTGCCTAGAAATATCTGTCATGTGCTCATTATGTCTTCATTTGAGTGGTCCTGATTTGCATGCTTTATAAGAAACTAATTGGAAGCAGCACTTTTCCGAGTTCTGAGAGCAAAGTTGAAGGAATCATGGAAACTCCTGAATTTGCAGCCAACTGGACAGAAGGGTAGGTGGTCTCAAAACCCTGAAATTGTGACTGGTGACTGAAGTGAAAGCAGGTTTTCTGGGACTATGCCCTTGAACCTATGGAGTGTGTGCTAACTGCAGGTGGTTACCATGAAAATATGCATTTCAGAGTTTTCACCAAGCATGTAGCTGACTTCAGGTATACTTAGTCCCTGAGACTCCATCCCTTAACAAATAATACCTCTTAGTTTTAGTAAAGCTCTTTACCACTTATTCAAAAGAAGGTCTAGAATTAAGTAAACCCTTCTCTAAGTCAAGCACATTATGTTAATTAATCCTTTTCAATAAACATTCACAGCTCTTGGTCTATACTTTTAGCTTTTGCTTTGATTTAGATTTAACTTTTAGTTTTTGTAGTAATGTGCAACTAGTGATATAATCATACCAGACACCTAATATTTTATTGTTTCACAATCACCCATCCATCCAAATTTTTACTTTTTTTCCACCCTAGATGTCCATTTCGATGTATGTAATGTATATCCTGTCAACTCAACTTTGATGTATCCTTAAAAAATACTTAGGCTATACCTATTTTTTAATTTATATAAATTGTATTGTGCTATTCATCTCTTAAAATTTACTTTTTTCTTTGAAAGTACTTTGTAACTTTTAAGATACATCACTGGTCTGATATGCAATTCTAGGCATTACATTCTATTTTTATATTATATATAAATTACATTTATATATTATATATAATCATATATGGTATATTTATGTAACCCAGGTATATAGGTAACCTAGTATCCCAGCACCAGGACATAAATAAATACAGTACAATATATAATGTATTTATATATGTGTATACACATGTGTGTGCACATATACAGATAACACACCAGTCAAGGTCACCAGTGTTACCATGTTCAAAAAAAATGGAATGTGGAGACAATATGGAAACACATTTCAGGCTCCCTGGACTTTGATCTATGTGCTTGTCTATAGTGTTTGTGTATGTTACATACATTAAACAAATGTTTACAGGTCTTCCAATGATTTCTATTTCTTTAAGAAGGTTTTGTCAAGTGTACTTTCTTTAATGCAGTCACTAAAAGTCTTGGTTCAGTGAAACTATTTGCGCTAACAAGAAAATAGTTGTGTCTATTTTTATTCACAAACTAGAGATTTGACCATGATACACCCAGAAAACTTGCCATAACATTTTGTCTCCCAATGGAGTTTTGAATTGGTACACTGTTGGTCTATCTTGTCCACAAACTCATAATTTATCCACATCACTGTACTAGCTTTTTTGTTAATTGGTATGGTGATATTATTTACAAATAATGACTCCCAAAACATCATAGAATACCATGCTTCAGATACAGGTTGATGAAGTTTTGACTTAGTTTCTTTGCAGTTCTCATGGTCCACGAGCTCATCTAGGTATAAGATTCATAGTCAGGCTGAAGGAGTGCACATTTATTCTTTCATATTGAGAAACAGAGAGAGAGCTCTGCTTTATCCAATAATTGAGCAAAAGTCCCGAGTTTCTCTGGATCTGAGCATGAAGAAGCAAGTACTGAGATTAGGGAACGCCATGCACTTACTGGTTTAGGCCTGAAACATAGGACACATCTGGAAACGTTGTGTAGGGAATGTGAAGATTGAGTAGTCAGAGTCCTGGTGAGGTCAGGCAGGGGATTCCATACAATCTACCTCTGTGCCCACAGTGGAGGGGTGGGTGGGTCCTCAGAGCCACAGAGTGGACTGTTAGGAAGGGAGGAGTGCTGGATGTCAGGAAGTTTGTCCTCGTTTCATCTCCAAATTGTCATCTTTCTTTAAATCTCTTCTTTAGACCAGTTGATTTCCAATAAATCCCGCCATGAACTTTATTTCCAAAATACTGATCTGATCATGTCACTTCTTGTCTGAAGCTTTACTGATTTCCCATTGTCGACAGATTAAAATTGCAATGATCCTTTTAAGGAGCTGCTCTGTTTTGGTATTTCATATCCTAAAACAACTCCTGGATAACTTTTACCTATTTTCACTGAACCTGGGCATGAGCTTTCCATGATTGCATGCACAATGTATCTCAATGTTTCTTTGTCTTTCCCACCTCATGACTTTCCATCTACATTTTCATGTCTGTCTCCAGTATCAACACCTCTGTGAAGTCTTCCCTGACTTTCGATAACATCCCTCCCTTCTACTGCTTCCACAACTTAGTTTCTAGTTTTGGTTTGCTTATAATACTTGTTGTCTACATATTCTAGTCACTCTTAAACATTACTATTTCTCCTTGACATATATAATAAACTTAGAAAAAAAAGTGAACAAATGGACATGACATTTTCTATAGTTAACAATTCCTGACCTTAATTCATTCTCTATAGACCTGCAGAAGGGGTAGCAGTGTTAAGTACTATATTAAACTGTGAATGAAAGGCTAGCTATTGGCATTTAATTGCCACCCTTATGAAGTTACAAAGATCCATCATAGATGAAAGGGGCTAAAACTTTTAGACTTGCAAAAGCTAAGTGATGTATGATCATTATAAATCATTCTGATCTATTAATGTAGGGGAAAGATAACACTGCTGAGGCTACAACATTTTCCAGGTTTGTTAATACACATCAAATTTCCACAGAAGTGCCTGGCCCTTTTTTGATGTTTAATAAATACAAGCTCTTACATTTATATTTTTATTATTGGATAAACTAATAACTAGGACCATCTAGAAGACAAAAACTATATTTAATATATCTTTGTATAAAACAATGTAATACTATAATAGGTGCATACACATTACCTCTTAAGAAAAAATATATAAAACAGCTTTTTGAGTTATAAATAAGATAATGTCCATCTAAAATTTTCTTAGCTATAAAATGGTATATAGGCATAAGAAAGATTTTTGGGGATAACTATAACTAAATAAAAATTAAAATTAAAAATCTGTGAATTATTTAATGCTAAATATAATTGTTTTAAAAATGTATTTGGTTGTTTTCACCATCTTAAGACAGTTTTTCTTAATTACTTCTGGAAAATATAAAGGAAAGGAAAAAGAAAATATCAAGGGCTATCCCACAAATACTACAGGAAAATATATTGTTTAAAGGATATATTTAGACACACACACATCCCTAGGAGAAGTATTAGGAGGGAAGAAAGTATAAAGGGCATATATTTACATAGCTGAAGCTAAGCCAGGATAACAGGTAATCCATGGGATCATACACTGAGCAAGAGAACTTTTTCCACTTATCAAAGGGTAGAAAAAATTGTTTTCTCCATTTTGAAGATATTTTTCAACCCAGGAAAAGGAAGCTAGGTCTACAGAAAAATAAGGAGTTCATAGCCATTACCTTTTAAACTGGGAGTCCAATTTCAGAATAAAGATTTATATGATGTGGTTGTGCTTTACATTTTTATAAGAGAAAATATGTGCAATTCATTAATTTTTTTCTTATCTCCCAAATGAATTAACAAGATTAAAACCTCACCAAAGGCATATAGCTCTATAAAATTTTTTTGCAAGCTTACATTAAACTGATAATGCTTCCCTTTGGACTATGTTCTATAATCTTGATAAATGATTTAAATGGCCCCACAGTGATGCTGTGTTTCACTATAAAACAGGTTAATATGCCTGTAACAGTATACTCCCACATTCTTTAATAGCATGAGTAAGACCAATCTATTTTTATTGAAATTATTTAATTTTGGAGGCCTAAGTTAATAGTTCATTGCCTTAGGAGGACAATGATGTTTATGCTTAGGAAACTGAGATGATAAATTTAGCCATTAGACTCAGCCTTTGCAAAACCATGCATTAACTTTTAGGTGCTGTGTTGCTTATCAGAACCTTAAACTATTTTCCTGTAAAACAAATATATTATACATTTACAAACTATGTTGCTCAGGCTATGTTCTTAATTTTTATACTTGAGTTTATCATATAGGGCCTGGTACAAATAACAGCCCTTTTTATTACAAAATCATAAGCATGCAATCTTATAACAATATCACACTCAAGCACACCATATGACATTTTATGTGAAATGTTCAAATTAAAACTATAAATTATTACACCTATATTATTACCCTACCAACCATACTCAAGCAGGTGGTACTTCTGCTGGACCCTGTATATAGCAAAGAAGGTAATAAATCACTAAATATATAATTACTGCTTATTGCTTAAGCCCTTTGTGCTACCTCCTGGAATTTATAATCAACAGTGAGATGTTGATTCTGCCACCCCAATCCTTGGAAACAGGTGAGGCAGCCCTCTGGGATGTTGGCTATCACAGTACACCATGATAAGTTACACTTGCTGTTAAAATTTACCTCATTGCAGACTTGGAAAAGTCAGCAGCATTTTCTACATTAGCAACGTCTAAAGACTGATCTTCTAGGGCAGTAAATCAGAGAGATTTTCAACAGAGGGGAGCTTTTGCCAATATCTGCAGATAATTCTTACTGTTGTGATACAGGAGTTACTACTGGCATCTAATGGAAAAAGACCAGAGGTTTTGTTAAACATCATACAATTGCTTACAAGAGCATCCAGCTCCCCTAAAACCAAACAATGCTTTGTTTCTAAAGGTCAATAGTATTCAAATTGAGAAGCCTTGCACTAAAGCAAGGATAGGAAAGTCTAAGGGCTGAGCCATCAATTTGCTCTTTCAGAAAGCTGTGAATTTCAGTTGCTCAGTTTAGGTTGGTGAACACAGACATATACATTTTGTCACCAATAAAATGTACAATTACAATGTGCATACAAAAGAGAACATATTTCAATAGATGCCTTTTCACCAGAATATTTTTATCCCTAAGTGTAAATAGAGGCATAGACAGTGTTTATTTTTTTCATTTTGTTTTGTTTTCTATCCTTACAGGCTTCAGCTTGTGGTTACTACACAAGAACAAATTTGGAGTTGTCGTAAAGAGTTTCCATGATTCATTTTCTTTGTATCTCCTCTCTGATCTTTTTATATAAAGTGTTGGAAGTTTTTCTACTACATGTTTCTCTGAACTGACTCTCTCTGCAAAAACCTAAGTATCCCCTGGTATTACTTGCATAGTTCTACTGAAAATGAGCATGGAACAAACATCCTACCATGGGGCTTCATGTCTTAACTAGTTAACATCTCTTTCTCCAGCTCTTTCTCCAAGTGAGCATGCTCAGAGATGTTATGTTCTCTTCAGTCAAACCATAAGGATCACTCCCCTACTTGTTTCACTTCAGGTGCTGGCTTGATATTGCTATCTGTTCCTTCAGTCACTGTGCAGTCCTGTAAGGTACTTTGAGAAATGTCTTCGAATGATAAAGTATGGTACATGTCAAAGTGACTACTGGTTTTGTTGTCAGCTTCCTGAGGGGATCTCATATGATTGAGTGTCTGGCTTGGGGCTGCCAGTTATGTCTGTCAATCATCTGCCATGTTATATCTCTGTTGTCTTCCAATTGCATCAGATGATGGTAGATTCAATAGTTATGTTTCACAGAATCCTTTTGAGGCCTATTGTAATTGTCATTCATACTTTTTGAAAAAAGAAGGTCTATAGAAGTATTAATAACACGAGGTAGTATTTTTTATCATCAAAATATGAGTGCATTTATTTATTTAAATTTTTGTGTTGTTCAACTATAGTTTTGTCCAATTTCCCCCATCACTCCTCCCTCCCCCCACCTTTGACTCCAATCCTCCCTTGACTTTGTCCATGAGTCCCCCATATATGTTCCTTGACCAACCTTCCTGTTTCTCCCTGTCTTCCCCTCCCCCCTCACCTCTGTTCACTATCAGTTTGTTCTTCGCTTAAATGTCTCCAGTTACATTTAACTTGCTTGTTTATTCTGTTGATTAGTCTCCACTTATAGGTGAGATCATATGGTATCTGTCTTTTACCACCTGGCTTATGTCAGTTAGCATAATGCTCTCTAGTTCCGTGCATGCTGTCATGGAGAGTAGTAGCTCTTCCTGTCTTTCTGCTGCATAGTATTCCATTGTGTAAATGTACCACAGTTTTTTTATCCATTCATTTACTGCTGGGTATTTAGGCTATTTCCAACACTTGGCTACTATAAATTGTGCTGCTATGAACATTGGAGTGCATAGGTACTTTTGAATAGGTATTTATGGAGTTTTAGGTTATAATCCCAGCAGTGGAATTGCTGAGTCAAAAGGCAATTCCATTTTTAGTTTTCTGAGGTACTTCCATACTGTTTTCAACAGTGGCTGCACCAGTCTGCATTATCACTGACAGTGTACTAGAGTTCCCTTTTCTCCATATGCTTGCCAGCACTTGTTATTTGTTGATTTGGTTATGATGGTCATTTTTTCTGGTGAGAAGTGGTATCTCATGGTGGTTTTAATTGGCACCTCACTGATGGCTAGTGATGCTGAGAATCATTTCATAGGTCTCTGGGCTCTGTTTATGTCCTCCTTGGAGGACCATCTGTTCATGTCCATTGCCCACTCCTTAATTGGGTTGTTTGTCTTCCTAGAGTAGAGTCATGTGAATTCTTTATATATTTTCGAGATCAAACCCTTGCAAGATATATCATTGGCAAATATATTTTGGTTCCCTTTTCATTTTGCTGATGTTTTCTTTAGCCATGCAGAAGCTTTTTAATTTGGTGAAGTCCTATTTGTTTATTCTTTCCTTTATGTCCCTTGCTCTAGGGGACAAAGCAATAAAAATATTGTTGTGTGGAATACCTGAGATTTTCTTAGATTTTCATGCCTATGCTCTCCTCTAGGACTTTTCAGTTTCATGATTTATATTTAAGTCTTTTGTCTACCTTGAGTTTATTTTTGTGTATGGTGTAAGTTGGTGATCAAGTTTTATTTTGTTGCATGTAGCTGTTGAGATGTCCCAATACCATTTGTTGAAGAGGTTATTTTTACTCCATTTTATGCTTTGGTCTCCTTTGTCGAATATTAATTGACCATATGGATATGGACTTTTTTTGGGGTTCTCTATTCTGTTCCATTGATCTATGTGTTGGATCCTATGCCAGTACCAGACTGTTTTGATTACAGTAGCCTTGTAATATAATTTGATATCAGGTATTGTGATCCCTCTGACTATGTTCTTCTTTCTCAAAATTGCTGTGGCTATTCAGGGCCATTTATGGTTCCATATAAATTTTTGTAATGTTTGTTCTATATTTATGAAATATGTCATTGGTATTTTAATAGGCATTACAATGAATCTATACATTGTTTTGCATAGCTTGGGCACTTTGATGATGTTAATGCTTCGAATTCATGAACACAGTATATGCTTCCATTTATTTGTATCTTCCTTAATTTCTTTTTTCTGTGTTGTGTAGTTTTCTGAGTACAGTTCTTTTATCTCCTCAGTAAAGTTTATTCCTAGGTAATTTACCTCTTTTGTTGCTATAGTGAATGGGATTTTTTCCCTGAATTCTAATCCTGATATTTTGTTTTTGTTGCACAAAAATGCCTTTGATTTCTGAATATTGACTTTGTATCCCACTGTTTTGCCAAATTCACTCATTAGGTCGAGTAGTTTTTCAGTGGAGTCTATGGGATTTTCTTTGTACACAATCACATCATCTGCAATGACAGTTTTACTCCCTCTTTCTTATTTGGATGTCTGTTATTTCTTTTTCTTGTCTTATCTCTGTGGTTAGGATCTCCAATACTATGTTGAATAGAAGTGGTGAACACCCTTGTCTTGTTCCTGATCTTAGTGAAAAAGATTTTCATTTTTACCCATTGAGTATGATGTTGGCTGTAGGTTTTTCATACGTGGGCTTTATTATGTTGAGGTATGTTCCCTCTACTCCCACTTGCTGAATGTTTTGATCATAAATGGGTGCTGTACTTTGTCAAATGCTTTTTCCACATCTATTTATATGATCATGTTGTTTTTGTCCTTCCTTTTGTTTGTGTGATGTATTATGTTTATTGGTTTGCGAATATTGTACCATCCTTGCATCCCTGGGATGAATCCCACTTGATCATGGTGAATGATCTTTTTAATGTATTGCTGGAGGAGGTTTGCCAATATTTCATTGAGAATTTTAACATCTATGTTGATCAGCGATATTGGCCTGTAGTTTCCTTGTGGTGTCTTTATCTGTTTTTGGGATTAGGATGATGCTGGCTTCATATAAAGAATTTTGGAGGCTTCCCTCTTTCTGAATTTTTTGGAATAGACTGAGAAGAATAGGGGTTAACTTTTCCTTAAAAGTTTTGTAGAATTCTCCTTGGATGAAGTAGTATTTTAAGAAATTGGAGCCATATGCCTTACCTTAAGATTTCAATTTTTCTATCCATTTCTTTCTAGGCCTACAAACAATGAGAGGTAAATATCTGTTTTAGAAAATACAAATATATCTGAAAATGAAACTACTACCAAACCATATTCTAAAAATATGACATGCAAAATATTGTGTTATATATTGAGAAATATTTAAAAGTAAATAAACTATTCTCTTGCGACAATCATTGGTTGAAATCTATACATCAGGAATCCACTTCCTTCTTCAACGGCCTTTGACCACTCAAAGAAGACTGGGTACAGGATACCTGTTACAGAAATCTCCACATTTTTACATCATTGCATACCAGTAGAAAATTGGCAAAATCAACACAGTTGAGGAACTGCTTAGTGAAGGAGGAAAGGTAGTTACAAAAATGTGGTTGAAGGTAAATTTAACTGATAAGGAATTTGAACTATTTTCCTGAGTTATTGTTGAATAGTTTGAACAAGGAGCAGAAGAACCACTGTCTCAGTCTGAAGTAATTCATCTTCTGGACCTCTGGCAACTTTACATAACTTTTTCTTTCCTAGGAATGACAAAACAACCACAATTAAAGCTGCTTAACATGAGTGTTTGGGATCAGACAGAGAAAGTTAGAAGTTATGATTTAAGCATTAAACGTAGTTCTGTTTTTTAATATCTTTGGGTCTTTGAATTAGCCATGAACCTACTAAACTCTATAATCATACAGTGCATATTTCTTTAGATTCCAAGAATGGAATTACCATCTATTATTATAGAGAAGACTGAACGAGGAAATTTTCATATTATTGTTTAGCACATGTTAATAATTAGATTTCTTTTAAATATTATTAACCTCATCTAGATAATATGTGTTAATGTCCAATAATCAGATGCCCACATTAAGTCTGAATTTCAGGGGAATGAGACATCACTATAGAGATAATGTTACAGACATGACAATATAGATTACAAGGGAAAAAAAGGTTGGTATAAATAGCAAAGAATAGAGGGGAGATAAACAAATTTGGGGACACTGCCAAGTGTAGGAGATGTGACAGAATTGCTACAGTTAAAAAGGAAGTCATCTGCAGAGGAGACAAAAACAGAAAGTAAAGCCCTCTTACAGGATTCCCACTAAGTAATTTGAGTAAATAAATGAATAACATAGAAGAAATTATTGAATACCAATGATAGAGCATTTGATTTCGAAACTGAGAAGTACTTGGCTTCTCCCTTCCGTACCAGGTTTTGACATCCTGGTAAATCAAGCTTAGTAATTGAAAACTTGGTACCTCATTTATCTCTTTCCTCTCCATTCACATTCACATCTTATTATAAGAAAATTCATCATCATCCTCGATAATTTATTCGACAACCCACCCTCTATACCCTGTGAGCTCCTTCTTATTAGCAACACCACCTTCATTCTGCTATATCCACCCACTGTTGCAGTCACACTTGGGATCTTGCCATCACTGGGAGCTGTTCCCCTCAGGAAACTTTAACACAAATATATCTCTTTGTGACCCAAGAGTTCATGTAATAAAACTGGAAAAAGAAAAGAGACAAAGGTGTTTATGTAAAAATAAAAATAACTGAGGCAAACTTGGATGACTTTATGAATAGCTTTATGTCCAGACTGATACAATATAGTCCTGTGTTTTTAATAATTCATAATTATTATTTTAATTGTTATTAATATATATTGTTATTGTTGCTATATAACTAGAGTACTGTGGCTAAATCTATGAAAATCTTTTATCATCAACTTCCTACTGATTTTCCAGTATTATCTTTGCTTTGGATTTACACTTCCTCCTGCCCAGGATTAAGGCTTTCAGTCTAGGACCAGAACCACATTTTATAATGGTAGTCTGGGACTCAGGTGTCAGTGATATTGTGATGCTGTAACAGAGTCCCTGATCCAGAGGCTGACTTTGTTCAGTTCATCTAAAGCTGTGTTTGTGTTGTTTTATTTTGGCAGTAACTATCCAAAGAAGTGGTTTCCTAATAGTTTCTCCATCTTTTCTTTAGCTGGTGAGCTGGGGTGGGACCTGTTCCCCATCCAGCATCATCACAGAGACCAACCTGTCTAGTCCTGACCCCTGCAGGCTGGTGGTCTTCACCCCCAACTGTTTGTATTTCGTTCTATTTGTTGTTGGCAGAGATGTCTCAGCATTTTGATAAACTTACCTTTCTCATTTATTTTATCTTTTTAGAGGGTACTTATTTTCACTATTTCTTTGGAAGTTACCAACCCATTTTATATTTGCAATATCCACAGAATCCAAAATATAAAAACAAATTAAGGTGTTGAACACAGTAATAGCAAATAGTCTTGATTCTGAAAGGAGTTATTCTCATGGATTCCAATGAAAAGGTTGTCATGTAGTGTGATGGAAGACAAGTTCAAGAATAAGAAAGCATTAAATGTAGCAAGGATTCTCTAAGAACATTTCTTGTAACATGCATCCATTTCAGTCACTTCCATCACATTTAACCATCCAGGAAAATCAATAATTCTACAAGAGGACTATAAAATACTATTCTTGGAAAGATAGTAGAGTAAAACCAACAAAAGAAAAAGAAAACAAATTAGTGAATTTGAACTATTTAATTCCAAAGCAATGCAGGCTTGTTTTAAAACTACTTCTTAGCCCTGACTGACATGGCTCAGTGGATTGAGTGCCAGCCTGCGAACCAAAGCGTTGCCAGTTGCAGGTGTGGAAGAGACAGCCACACATTGATATTTCTCACCCTCTCTTTCTTCTTCCTTTTCTCTAAAAATAAATGAATAAATCTTAAAAATACTGTTTCTTAAATATAAAATATTCTTAAGATATTTAAGGGAGACCGTACTAACTCAGTCGATTATATAACATGGTTTTGTTCCTATTGAGTACCTGAGAACCTTCCAAGTCACTTAAATGATACAATTTCAATTAATCACATCTTGATTAATTTATTTGTTCTTATTGTGAATGTTATATTTCTCTAATATTCTCTTACAGCATTCATGTCACACCAGAGAAGCAAAATTTTATTTGGGCATTATTAATTTTCCTTTGTGCCATACTTTGACAATAGCACAATAGTTTGCACATAGATTATGTTTTCTGTAGTCCAGTATCACATTGGTAGTCTTTCACTTTTTTTAAGTACAGAAAAACTTGATTTAAAAACAAGCACTAGGGTAAAAATGGAGTGTTTGAATAGGAAGAAAATTGCTATGAATCTCAAATATTTTATGATCTATTGCTGTCACATAACATCCTATCTATAAACATCATTCTCCTTGTTTTCTCCAGGAGTATTTTCTATATAAATTACATATTGCCAGATTTATATCATATTTCATGCCCTAAATGCCTTTGACAGGTCTTGCGGCTGTAATAAATAAAAATCAGAAAGATACAGCTAAAAATATCCAACTACATATTTAACTGTTGAACTAATGGACTCCCTCTGGAAGACTTATGCTTTGTTTTCCTTAGGTTTGAAGTTCAAGCAAACTTTAGAATAATGCTATTACATTTATTTTTATTTTCAGCAGAGACAATTTATTTTTTGTGAACTGAGAATAACCCGAGGTTTATTCAGGCTTAGTTTCTTATAATTCTATTCCTCTCATGATAGCTATTAGAAACCTTTAACATTTAGAATTACTTTTAGAAGGACAAATATAGTTTCCAATATAAACATTTTTAATTAATTTATTTTTAAAATATTTGTATTTACAGTTGGAAAACAATATTATTTAGTTTTAGGTGTACAACATAGTAATTAGGGATTTATATAGCTTATGAGGTAGTAACCCTGATAAATCTAGTACCCATCTAACACCATTCAATTATAGTATTATTGACTATATTCCCTGTTATACTTTGTATTCCCAATAATATTTTCTTTTTAAGAAGTTAACTTTTATTGTTTGACATTGAGCACCTTCCAAAATTTACATGTAGAACATATAATGGTCTTAGAGATTGCTAAAGTTCTCATCAAACTGACCATTTCCAAGTTTAGCTAAAAGGAGTAACTCAAAAATGTGTGATGGATAGTAAGAAAAAAATGGCATCTTTATTATTTTATCTTATGTATTCAAGTGTTCATTCCCTATGTACAACACTTGCCAGCTTTTCATCTGGTAATATCTGAAGAATGGGTTCTCCAGCAACTTCAGTTACTCTAAGTTTTTTCTAGTGTCCTTTTCAAGGACATCTAACTCCATGGGCATAGTCACCATATCCAGTTTTATTTGAATGCCAAAATATTTTGGGGATAATCACGATCAGTTAGTTATCCTCCAAATACAATTTTGTAAATATGTATGAAAGGGGTAAGTACCTTGATATCTCATATTATTTTTACCTTTAAATACCAAATGATAGGTTCTACTAACCAGTTTGCTCTTATGATAAATTGATGAGGAGCCATGTGCCTAAAACTAAAATAATTTAGTTTTCATGGTGAAAAAAGTTTCATATCTCAAATCTCAAGTTGAGCTAAAAATCTGATTCTAGAAAAGGGCAAAATGTAAGTACTTGTTTATGAAACTGGCAGATATTACCCTTTTATTCTTGTCTCTGATGAAATTCTATGATTTCCTACATTTTTGCTCCATATTTATTCATTCAGCAAACATTCTTGGGAATGTTTCTTTTCTTTTTTTCTTTTAGCAATGCTGCTTTTTTATTTATTGTTGTGACATTGATTCACAAAACCGTACAGGTAACAAGTGTACAACTCAATAAAACATCATCTGCACACTGCATCATGCACCCATCACCACAAGCAAAGTCTCTTTCCACCCCCATTTCCCCCTTTTTGCCCACATCCACCTACCCCCACCTCCCTTTCCCTCTGGCTATCACCACACTGTTGTCTTGTCTATGTTGTCTAAATACTGTACCCTGCTCTAAAGATGATTTAAGATACTTAAAGGGAGGATCCTGAGAAGTAGTATTGTGTCTGAATAATCAATCCTGTGAAAACAAAATAAAACAAAACAAACCTATGGCCCCTGAACTAGGGTGTGTGCTGTCTCTCCCTGTCCTGGATGTCTTGTCCCTCTATCTGACTCAACAGTGAACGCTTCTGCATCTAATAATGGGGTGCATGGGGGTGGGTGAGGCAAGAAGAAACCAAGACTCAGGGTACTCACCCACTGAACTCAATGGAAATTCAAAAGATACTGACACATCAGCCTTCAATGAGGAGCCCTGTATCAATTTATTTGGAAACTTATCTTGTCTTCCATCACTGCTGCTCTCTAACTTCCTCTGACCTGCATCCATCACAAAGAGGAATTTTCTTTTGCCCCTTTCCACTTCCCTCTCTCATTCTGGTCCCTCCGTGCCTCCTCTCTCTCCCTCTCCCTTTTTCCTTTTCTTCCCCATGACCTTTCCTTCACCCTCCTCCTTCTGTCTACCTCCTTGCTGGACACACCCCCTTCCTAGGCAGGTTTCTATATAAGACACTCAGTGTGCAAAGTCCCAGCGGTATGGACACAAAGTGATCCAACCTGGCTCATAAAGAATTTCATCCTAGTGGAAAATGTTGACTTCAAATAAACAGAAAACAAAATGAAAACATACGTGCAACTGAATGCATATTCATTGCGGTCATAGAAAATTCTATGAGAACAAAGAAGTAGCTAAGCTAGGTCTACGATGAAAATAGACCACGTTTTATAGTTACACTCTCTAGTTCACCTTCATCATTGCTATGCAGACTCTGAGCATGGTAGGAAAAAAATAAGCTCTGAAAACATGTTAATGAAGATACCCAACTCAGTATTTCAGAATTCCTGTTTGATATAGGGTGTAATATGCTTAACACTGGTTGATAGAAGATGGTATTAATTAGTCCCACTTAGTTCTGCTTTTCTGAACCTGGCCAGTAAAATGCTCTATTTGGTATAATTATGATCCTTTATCAATCTTCATTAAGGGATAAAAATATAAATATTTTAGTCCAGTGAAATGAGGAACTTGCTTTCTTCCCAGGAAAATCACTGTCTCAGTGAGAAAGAGTAACTTGGATCTGTTAAGAAAATAACAGAAAGTATGGTTACTTATAGAGTAATTATAACCAACTTATTTAGAAGTCACAAGTAAAGATGAGCCTAAAAGAACACTTAAGGTTTAGACACATATGTATTTTTTAAAAGACTAAGAAATTTCAATCTGACCAGTCTAACTCTAACCACATGCTATAGATATTACATCATCATACTTAAAATAAAGTCAGCTACATTAAAAGGACCTGGAATACTTATTTTAAAATATTGGTTCTTGGGTCTCCTTCAGGCTTTCTAAATTTGAATGTATGCTTTTGCTTTATGTTCTTTTGTTCTAGTGTTATGTGTTGATGGTGAGTGTCGATCTCAGAACTTGTATAAAACAAACTCAGCCAGGATCAACCTTGAGAACCAATCTCAAGCCAATGACTTTTGTTTTTTGCTATGATGTTTCTTTAGCAATATACCCCTTCTACAAATGCAGGTTGCACAATCATGCCTACCATTTGTCCTACTCAAAATTGCATATTCCATTGCTCACTGGCCTCTAAAGGTGCTCTAACAATTTTTAAGGAGAGGAGGAAAAAAAGGAAGGTAGCAGAGAAATATTTGTTTTTCCAAACATCTCATCTTCTTTCTCCCCTCTTCTTGAACAGAAACAAACAGATGAACAAAGGAAAACAAAAGACCAAAAATACTTCTGTCACAAGTGCCATGGTTTCATCTGTTTTATGGCTAAGTAGTACATTGTGTGCGCGTGTATCGCATTGTCTTTATCCAATCGCCTGATGATGGACATTTAAATTGCTTCCAGTTGTGGCTATTGTGAATAATGCTATTATGAAGCATGTACCTTTTCAAATTAGTGTTTTCATATTCTTCAGAAAAATATATAGAAGCATAATCACTGAATCATCTGGTAGTCCTATTCTTAATTTTTTGAGCAATGTCCATACTGTTTTCCATAGTGGCTGAACCAATTTAAAATCCCAACAATAGTGCACACGTTTTACCTTTTGTCACATCCTTGTCAAAACTTGTTATTTTTTTGTCTTTTTTATAATAACCATTCTAACATGTATGAAAGATACCTTATCATGGTTTTAATTTGCATTTCCATAATAATTCATAATGTTGAAGCTCTTTTCATGTACCTGATTGCCATATGAATATCTTCTTTGAAAAAGTGTCTATCCGGATCTTTCACACATTTATTGTTGTTTGTGTTGTTGTTATTGGTTCACATGAGTTCTTTATATATCTTGAATATTAATCCCTTACTGGATGTATAATTTGTAAATATTTTCTTTCATTTAGTCAGTTGCCTTTTTTATTTCGTTGATTGTTTCCCTTGCTGTGCAGAAACCTTTTAGTTTGAAGTAGTCCTACCTATTGATTTTTGGTTTTGCTTTACTTGCCATTGGAGTCAAATCCATGAAATTCTTGACATGGTCTATAACAAGGAGCTTGCTCCTATGTTTCTTTTATGTATTTTTTATGATTTCAGCTCATACATTCAAATCTTTAATCCATTTTGAGTTAATTTCTGTGTATGGTTGTTGTTAGTGTTATGTTAAGTGAAATAAGTTTGACAGAGAAAGATAAATTCCATATTATTTCATTCATGTGGTATATATATACATATACACACATCAATATATATGTATATATACACATATATAAAATTATACATATTATACATGTACATGGACAAACAAAACAAAATCAAAATCATAAATTCAGAAAACTAATTGGTGATTACCAGAGGAGAAGGGGCATGAGGGAAGAGAAAGATGAAAAAAGGGACTGAAATATATGGTGACAGATGAAAACTGGACATTTGGTTGTGAACATGCTGTAGTACTGGGTTGGCCAAAGAGTCTATTTAATTTTTTCTATAAAATAAAATACACATTTTTCATTTTCACCAATAACGTTATTGATTTAGATGTTTTGAGTATGTTGGCTATGTCCCAGATGGTATAATGTTAATTGTTTTCAATTACTGTCTCGATTTGATTGCTATCAACTTTGATTTGTCTATCTGACCATGGAACATCATCCAGCATGAAAGTTCCAGCAAGAAACTTCACAAACCACTTTCGATCAGTCACAGCACCTTCTACACACACTGCACAAGTCTTCTTTTGCATTTCAGTTAATGTTTTCTTCCATGTTCAACATTAAAGTAACTACACAAAAATTTACCAATTTTGATAAGTTTTTTTAAATGCATGCTGATATGACAGCCATCACAATGCAATCTAACAAAATTGTTTCAAATTAAGTTAAAGACAACTAAGCACTACTGTAACCACCTTAGGGAAAAAACAAGCAAGCTTTTTGGCCAACCAAATATATACAGATGTCAAATTATAGTGTTGTGTGCCTGAAGCTTCTATAATGTTATAAATCAATATTATCTCAATAAAAAAATTAATGAGAGAGCTTTAAAAAGCTCTCTCTGCTACTAACATCTTCTGCTATGTAGTTTTTATGTCAGCAACTATTTGTCACCTATGATATACTTTCTAGTATGGGCTTTAAATGTGTAATTCAAAACACCTTGAGATACTGAAGTATTAATCTTGTTTGCAGGGTATGTGCATTGTACAGAGGTTTCTAAAGAGCCCTCTGTTAGAAAGGGATCTACTGCTCCCAGAAGTACTTGGGTGATAGATGGGGGTGAGGTAGAAAGTAGTTAGCCCCTAAAATTTGCTTCCATTCACTCATTCATCAAATAATATCAAGTCTTACAGTGTGCCTAAAAATATAGCATGGACTGGCAATGGGTGGATACATGAAACACTGACATTGTCCTCAAGGATCTTGTAAGTTTTAAGTAAAACAAAGTGCAGAAATATGTGGGAAATAATGGTGTTATAGGAGTAAAAAGAAAGAAAGAGACAGAAACTGGAGGCTGGAAATAATCTGGGGGCCACATTGGTAAGTAAGGAAGGAAGATGTCCTGGGGTCTGGACACCTGAAAACACATGGGTGCTATGCAAAGTAAGTTCCCTGTGTTAGGGTAAAAGGGGTGATGAGAGAAGCAGGAAATCCTGTTTGCATATTCGCTAAGGACAGAGGCTGAGGCCATAGATATCAGTTAGGAAGGGTACCCTGCAGGTAAGAGAAGACAGTGGTTTTAGGAGCTCTTAGTGAAGTACAGTTACATGGAATTAACAATGTTTGGAGAACAAGAGCTTAGGAGCCAAGAAAGAAACCCAGTATTTCTCATGGGCATTTGAGAGGCTGATTGTGCTTTCGCTAAGACAGAATATGGGTCTCACAGGAGACAGGGCAGAGGAACAGCCCAACAGTACAGAGGGCTCTGACCCAGAAGCCAATGGGGGGGAGGGCTGAGTCATCAGGGTTGTTCTCCATGACAATGCCCAATGACAAAAGACAAGTGAGGTGAACTTTACAAAAATTCTAAACAGAGAAGTTTTTTAAAATGTCCAGGAATAACTCATGACAAAATTATTCATTTTACTTTATTTTTCTTTTATCTTCTGAAACCAACAAGTAGCTTTCAAATACCTACTATGGAGCAGATTCTAATACTTCTTCATTGAAAAAAACTGCAAGTGTGTTCACCAATACATTTTTTCCTTTGCGCTCAGGTGCAAAGATATAAATTTTATTGCCCATCCCTCCTAAATGAGACCGAGGTCATAGGACTGAGTACTGGCCAATGAAATACTGGCAAATTTGATATACAATGCTCCTTAACTTAAGGTGGAGTTGCATCACATAAATCAGACATAAGTCGAAGATATTGTATGTCAAAAATGCATTTAAACCTTGACCAGTGTGGTTCAGTTGGTTGGGCATCCTTTTGCAAAGTGAAAGGTCACCTGTAGTTTCAATTCCCAGTCAGGACACATGCCTGGGTTGCAGATTTGGTCCCTGATCAAGGCATGAGGGAAAGGCAACTGATCAATGTTTCTCTCCCTGTTTTTCTCCCTCCCTTCCCCTCAATCAATCAATCAATCAATCAAATAAGTAAATAAATAAATGTATTTGATATACCTAACTTATAAAACTTAGCCTAGCCCATCTTAAATGTACTCAGAGCACCTGAATTAGCCCACAGTTGGGAAAAATCTTCTATCACAATGAACACACTGTAGAATATAGGTGTTGACCCTCACGATTGTGGGACTGATGGAGAGCTGTGTCTTGATGCAGTTGCCTAGCACCTTGAGAAAGTACTTACTACATACCCATTGCCTGGGGGAAATATCAACATTCAAAATTCAAAGTACAGTTTCTACTGATGTGTATCACTTTTGAACCAACATAAAGTTGAAAATTTGTAAATCAAATTATTGTAAGTCAGGGAAGTAAGCATATAGATGCCAGACCTAGTGTCTCCTCCCCTTCACATCGCTTGATGATTGTGAACATCATACATCAATGATAATTGTTGGGTAGGACAGAAAGAGCTAGAGTATCTGAGTAAGAGAAGAGAAGAGAAGAGTAAGAGAAGAGCCTCTTGCCATGTTCAGTGGTTTGTCACATGAGCAAGTTACTGGACTAAGTAAGCCATTGAGGTTTGAGGGTTGTTCTAAGCAGTTAGCATACCCTGATGGATATAGTTTGATACCAGAAATAGAGTCCCACTGTAGAAAACCTTGGTTACATGGTATTGACTTTGTGATCAGAGGCTGGACAGTGAAAAAACTGACTTTCAAAGCTGGGGAACTGAAGATCCATGTTACATTGGGCAGAACTTTGGGTGACACCATCCCCTACATTGACCTGGAAGAAAGTTCATGCCAGAAACTCCAGGGGAAGTGATTGGAAAGAATTAAAATTTTACTGTGTATAGACAACCATTACCTACATTTGGAAAGAAGGAAATAACTTCAGACACCACTGGATAAAATACTGTAATAGGGTACAGCTAGGGCTTCCCCAAAGAGGGGATTTGCAATGAGGTCCAGAACCTGGTGTGTCCAAGAAAAATATAGGACATTTCCTACCCCGTCCCCCACAAGGCAGTCACTGTGGGGATAGGAGACATGGAGCAGGGCCATAATAATAGCAGGCCAGTTTCATACCTGAAGTGGAGCAGGGCCATGGAGAGTCATTTTGCATGTCAATAACAGCACCCTGCTTCATAAGTCATATGCAAAGACGGTTATTTTGCATATCAACAAGGCTAATCAGGAAGGTTTACATAACTTAAACCAGGGATGTAACTGGGAAGTAGCTCCCTGCCCCCATAACAGGTTACAGTGCCTGTACAGGAGAGCTGGGAGATGGTTCGCTCCATGCCACGGGGGAATAACATGAAGACAATGCTGGAAGGGAAGGGGTGAAAGGACTTTTGCTAGTGGGCCATGAGAAGGTGCCATGTGGGATTGGATTAAAAACTGGAGATCGCCTTGGCATAGCTGATGGTGCTGGGAACCAGGAGAGGCCTGCCTGGCTGAGCTGCAGACTTCTACGTTTTTCATCTGAAGGGCAATACTCATGACTGGTCTGCCTGGCCTGACTGGGCAAAGGGGAGAAAGGCAGGACTGTGTGTGTTGGTGGGTATTTTAAAGGGATTTTGAGCTTTAACGGAGACATTTAGCCATTATTCAAAACCTGTATAACTTTTGAATAAATAGTTTCTTTCCTTTTCACCAAACTCTGGCATTGAGAGCCATAATTCCCAACACCTGGTGGATGGCAAAGAACCTAGAGCTGAGGGACTCTGGGAGAGGGGGAGCATTTTCTGGTGATAGTACTGCCCCCCTCCCCCCCCAACAGGTCCATTCAGTAACAATACAACATGAAATAGAGAGGAATCCAGAGGAGAAAATAGTCTGGGAATTTTTGGTGTTGAAGTCTTAGAAAATGTGTGTGTTTTTAAGCAAAAGAAAAGGGAAATAAATCTGGGAAAACAGCAAAGACCTATTAAGAGTCGGGCTTTTATTTTTTTCCACTCAAACTAGCTTAGCATCAAAGTAGCAGCCATTTAGTTAATAGAGATAAATGCTGGGCAAGGATGCTAAGAAATGATGCAGACTTTAAAAATATGGCTATAAAAGTGTTTGTGCGTGTGTGTGTGTGTGTGTGTGTGTGTGTAGTTATTGGCACCAGAGACAGACTGGGAAGCAATAGATTAGAAGCCCATTAAGTTTTAGAGTAATAACACGAATCTGTTCAGAAGGTATCCAGCCATGTAATATGAAAAATAGAGGCATTTATTGAACAAAATTCAAGAAACATTGTACACAGGACAATGAAACCTCAGACCCCATCAAAGTAGTCACCTTGGGACCTCACACAGTCCCCCCAATTGCTATAAGATGCTGCATCATATTTTCTTAAATCTCATTGACAGTCTGAAATCTCTTCCTTTTCAAAGATGATTTTAGTTTTGGGAAAAGCCATAAGTCTCAGGGCACCAAATCTGGGCTATAGCAGGACTGAGTCACCTGGGTGATTTGATGTTTTGCCAAAAATGTCTGCAGGAGTATTGTGGTAGTGAAGCTGCCAATCACCAGATGCCCATATGCCCATAGCTGCAACCTTCTGCACCATCCAAATAGTTTCCGTGGAAGAATGTTCAAAGTTAAATCAAAATTTGATGCAGATTAATTGCTCTACTTACTCAGTCATTTTTAATGTGACTGTTGCACAGTACACATGGTCACTCAATGGAGTCTACCACCACCCCTGACTAGTACAGTGAGGTCATCATTGTTCACACATGTACATTACAGTTCATTCTCCTTGGCTGCCAGGTTGCATTCATGTGCAAACTGTTCTTGTAATAGTAACAATGACTGAACTTTTTCTGGACAGGCCTTGTGCACATGCCTGTGTATGAGTATCATCCAAGATCAATTTCAAATGTGGTCAAAGAAAATTCACTCTCATCTATTAAGGAGATCACTAGGGCTCAGGAAAATAATGGATAAAGACTTGCTTTCAAACAACAGGAACAGAACTAATGAAAAAACATCCTTTCCTGCCAAGGCAGGACCTCATGCTTACTCCTAAAGATCCTAGCAACCCTGGAACTGCTGAAAATATCTCATCTCCTTGTCTCCAGTTGGAAGATTTTATGACAGTAATGTTACCCTTATATACCATAATGTATTGGTGATATTTGGGGGCCATTTAGATGGTAGGCTGATCAAATCAAGAGGATTATATTTGGACTGAGCAGTTGAGAGTACTGCATGATTGTCACACTTCAGGCTTACTAGATGGTGGTATTCTGGGTGTTGTAGGTGTGAATCCTCTATACATAGAATAAAGAATGAAGTGGGTGTTTGGTGGGCCCAGAATACACTGGCACAGACTGGTGGTTCTAGATCAAGCCCAGTTTTTCTTCTGATTCATGGACTGAGCCGACCAACATTGCCTGTAATTTCTCTTCCACTTTATGGTTAATCTCAGAGGCTACATAAAAGCAGGTGGTGCCACAAGATGGAAAACATCTTGTCCTTTACTGCAAGGAGCTGAAATTCTTTGTAATCAGTCTGAGACATGAGTGAGTCTACAGTGAAGTTGGAATCTCATGTGACAGATATGAACCAATCCTGATGAATGTATTCCTTTTAGCAACTTCTAGAACTCAACAACTAAATTTGTGGTTTAACTATAACCTTCTATATAAATGGTAGTTAAGATACTTTTATTTTCCATTATAAACTTTGATGATATGTTTGTTTAATCAATACTAAGAGACTTGCCTAAAAGACAATGAAAAATGAGGTTAATAATTTTTATATCATTATGAATTAAACATCAATTTATAATTAATTTTAATTATATGGCTGTATTAATATATACTTTTAATTACATTAGGTAATTAAAGTTCACAGAAGTGGGGAATATTAAAAAAGAAAGAGGTTAGGATCACTGAAGTACAAAATATAGAAAGAAGAAAACAAAATAAAAATAGGACATTCAGACTCAAGTAATGAAAACAGGATGGAAGGTATAAAAAAGAAGTAGAAAAGATTCAAAATAATTCAGTCCTCCAGATGAGTTTTAAGAGATTGGAACAAACAATAGTTTCAAATACAGCAGAGGTTTTATGGAGCATAAGAACTAAGAGGGGTATCAAAAAGCTGTATGAATATTTCACAAATAAAATGACTTGTGAATAACAAGAAAAATACCTCTAAAAATATGATACAGTGTATCCTTTTCAAAACTCCTTTGTTTTGGCACTTTCCCTAGCTGTTCCAACCCTGTTGAAAAGTACCATTTCAGTTAGACTTTGCACTACTTATTATGATATAAATATACTCCTGTATCAAGATATAGCACTCTTGAATATTTCCTTGACTCTTTTCTCTATACCCTCACCACTTGCACATCTACTAGTTATTGACTTATTAATTATTACTTTACAGTTGATAATCATCCTACCCTTGGGCATTTAATGAAATCTGCACACAAATCAATTGTGTTTCTAAAGTAAAAGATATTCCTTTTTTGGGATGGCCTTTATAAGAATCTTTTATAATCTGTCTTTCCTTTTCAAAATATAGATTTACATACCACCTTAGAATCATTTCATAAAAGTAGACAAGCAACCAAACAAAAAACACATTCCGTTGTATAACTAAGAGCCACAAATTACTAATTAAACTCATATATGTATAAACATTGAAACTTATGAATTGATATTTAACTTTTTTGAATGTATATAAAAACTAAAAAAAGGGTTTATTCTACAGCCCATATTTTTTCCTCCTCCAATTCCTACTCCCAAGAAGCATCTACTCTGAAAGCCATTTAGTTGCTTGCTATGCTATTTACCTCATATTTCTCAATAACATGCAATATTATTATTCATTGATTTATTTTGTTTTTAGTTTTTCTTGTTGTCTTGACACTTCACATTATAGAAGATGAGGATTTAGTTTTCTCACAATACCATTCTTAGTCCCATGAAAGTGAGACCCTTGCCCTGCCTCATTGAGCTTCAGTGTCTAAGTGCTTTTTCTTTGTGTAGGACTCACCTGACTCAGCAGTGCCTTCCAAGGTAAGGCACCAAAAGTCATGGCCAAGTCTCAAGTGGACACAGGTCCCATTTTTTCCTCTCTGAGGCTCTTGCTCACTTGCATCTGTGTCTAGGGTCAATCAGATATCCCAAAGCTAAAGACTTATGTCTACAAGGTATCCCAGGCTTTAAGACTGAACAGGATGGCACAGGGTATAGATCATTCTTGCCAGCTGATGTGGTATTTCATTATGCAATTATGAGAGAGTGGGCTGCCAGACTACCTGATACACTGATTTTTGATTACCTTCAGTCATATCAAACACAAGATGACCTCGGGGCTCTGGGCAACCAATGGTCTAGAACTACGGACCTGAGGACCGAACACAACCTCAGGCTTGAGCTGTATGTGGGGTCTGTGTTTCAGCTCTTGCCTATTCATACTTAGATCCTAATGCCCTGTCTGGTTTAGGACTCCTGAAACATAGCTGAATGTAGTGTAAGTTTAATGGGTAACCTGATTATTTGATACATGTGTATTTTGCAAAATGATTGCAAAAATAAGATTAGTTCAAACATCCTTCACCTCCCAAAATTACCTTCTTTAGTGTGTAGAAGTTAGTCTCCTACAAAAACATTAGTCTGCAACCTTCTCTCAGTTGCTGACTGATTCTTTTTTTTATTAAATTTATTGGGGTGACAATGGTTAAAAAGATTATACAGGCTTCAAATGTAGATTTCTATAATATATTATCTGTATATTGCATTGTGTGTCCACCAGCCAAAGTAAAATCATTTCTGTCATCACATATTTGGCCTCCTTTAGTCTTTACTAGCCCAACACCATTCCTTCTGGTAAACACTATACTAGTGTCAGTGTCTATGAGTTTTTGTTTGTTTGTTGCTTTCAGCTTTATATCACACATATGAGTGAAATCATATGGTTCTTAGCTTTTTCTGACTGACTTATTTCATTTAGCATAATATTCTCAAGGTCCATCCATGTGCTCGCAAATGGCAGGAGTTCATCTTTTCTTATGGTTGGGTAGTATTCCATTGTATATATGTACCACATCTTCTTTATCCAGTCCTCTATAGAAGAGCACTTTAGTTGTTTCCATGTCTTGGTCACCATGAAAAATGATGCAATGAACATAGGGGTGCATATATCTTTGCAAATAAATGTGTTTGAATTTTTCAGGTAGATACCCAGGAGAGGAACCGGTTGCTGGGTCATATGGTAACTTTACTCTTAATTTTTTTAGGAACTGCCAGACTGTTTTTCATGATGGCTATACCAGTGTAGGCATTCCCCCATGCAGTGAATGAAGCTTTCCTCTTGAGTACTTGTTATTACTTGTCTTGTTGATAATAGCCATTCTAACACATGTGAGGTGGTGTATTGTAGTTTTTTGGGTTTCTTTTAGATTTTATTTATTTTTGGCAGGGGAGGAGAGGGACAGAAGATGTAAGAGAGAAACATTGATCTGTTCCCTCTTCTATGTGCCCCTACCTGGACTGAATTGCAACCCAGGCATGTGCCCTAACCTGGAATTGAACCAGTGACCTTCCTTTTGCAGGATGATGCCCAACCAGCTGAGTTCCACTGGTCAGGGCCCATTGTAGCTTTAATTTGCATTTCCCAATAGCTAGTAAAGTTGAACATCTTTTCATATGCTGTTGGTCACTTGTATATATTCTTGGGAGAAGTGTCTATTCAGTTTCTCTGCCCACTTTTCAATTAGATTGTTTGATGTTGAGTTGTATGAGTTTTTAAAAATATATTTTCAATATTAGCCCCTTGTCAGAGCTGTTGTTTGCAAATATCATCTCCCATTTGGTTGGTTGTCTTTTTGTTTTATTGATGGTTTCTTCTGCTGTGCAGAAGCTTTTCAGTTTCATATAGTTCCATTCATTTATTTTTGCCTTTACTTCCTTTGCCTTTAGGGTCAAATTATTCTTTTTGATATAAGTTGGCATGAGCTTTTATTCTCGATAATCAAGAAATTTAAGAAAGAGATATTTACCCCAAGTCCCAGAAGGCATTTGCAAAATATAGCATACATATCAAAAGGTTATCATTAACCAGTTTTGCAAAAGGCTTATCAAACGTTAACACCAAGGCACTTGCCATTTATTGACCTTAATATAGTAATAAATTCAAACGAACAACTATTTTCCCCCATTCATATTTATTTGCACAAAAATCTGATTCTTTCTTATCAGAAATGTTTTCCCATAAAAAAAATACCTAAAAAAACCCTATCTCTTGGAAAGACAAATATTTACTAGCTTTGTTTCATTCCTGTTAATTTAAAATTATGTTATCTGGGTTTTAGGCAATTATTAAAAATACTGCCAACCATTTTCTAGTCATAATGTTATGTTTTGCAAACCAAAATGTTTGTTACACTCTATCAAATTGTAATCTAAAAACAGAAAATATGTTTTGAAAGTAAGAAATGCAAAAATGTTGAGTGGTTACTACAGGGCATAAATTTTATGATATCCACTGCTTTATGAATGAGAGATAATATACCGATAAGTGTCAACTTGTCAAGTAGTTTTAAATGCACCCTACTGAGATTTAAAAGAAGTATTTCCTGAACAGGAAATAAAAACTCATGAAAAGAAAAAGTAAAAGAAGTAAAAGGAGAGAAATACAAGTATGCATGAAAACCATTTATGTCACTGTTCAGCATCAATACATATATTTTAAGTAACCAATTAAGTAGTAATTAACAAAGGCACTGAAACTGTTTAGATTTTTGGCAAGTCAGTATTAGGAATACTAACAACCACAATTAAGGAGTTTTAAATAACTAAAGGATTAACTAAGAACAAATAACACCTTTTCAATTTATTTCACTCAACAGGGGGGATGGGTCAGAGTACTTTAAAAAGAACCAATAGGAGGCTCTTCTTGCTTCATCTGTTTACATAGAGAATAAAAATTTTGATAATAAACAAGGTTATAAAGTGTAAATCATAGATAAAATGTAGTATATTAATTGAACCCTAGATAAAGAAAAATATATTAAATTATAATTAAAAATATAATTATTTAATATGTAAGTTTGTTTATTCTTAAATAAGTTTAAAGAATTTAGCGAGTAAAGAAAGAATTACAAAAGAGGACTATCATCCTAAAGAATCTTGGGTTACAGATTAAAAATTAGGCTGTATTTGGCCAGTACTATCTGAGGGAAGAACTTATGACTATGAGGGTACAGAAGCTCTTTTTTTTTTTAATTAAGTAAACTTCTTTGGTGTGATTAAGTCATATTTTATAATGTTCCTTAAAATATTCCCCCAGTTCAGAGTTGGTCTTAAATTTGCAAGTAGTTTGATACTGGTGTCAAGATAGGGATTATATACATTTTTATAAATAGAATGAGATAATTAATTAATTACAGAGAAAGACATCCTTTATTATATTTGTTTGATATTTTTTCTTTAACTAGTGTTCTTTTGCTTACTTTTTAGTATTTAGTTTATCACGTGATTTTTTGCTTCAGTCATACTTCAAGTTTGGACGATAGGAGCAACTATATTGATAAACATTAGAATATTGAATTTATTCTGATATGGATTTGACCACATAGAAAAACTGATGCTTATGCTTCAATGCAGTGGTAGATGAAATCTATTAATTATCTAAACATGAATAACTCTTCTGTAATAAATGAACTATATGTGGAAAATAAGATTTATAATAAATGTTCAGATGAAATATGGTGTTTGAGTCTTTAAAATTGCTTAAACTTGTCACTAATTAGAGGATATCCATTGTCAAAGACATGAAAACAAAAGATATGAGATAGTATGTAGCTTTGAAATTAGACATTTTATCTTATAATGGGAAGGTAGGTAAGAAATGGACTAAAATTAATTCATATGCAAATATATAAAAGAAATGACAAGAATGCATTACAGAAGATAATATAAAAATGTTGGAATTTATAAAATTCAAAAGAGATAATAAATAATGCAAGATGTGAAATGTTGAATTATAAATATTTTACAGAACTACAACATGAATTTTAATAGTAAGCTATTTAATTTGATGGAAATTAAATATTTTACTCAACCCAAAATAGTGGAGTTCAAATATGAACATGTTACCTTTCCTACTGAATAATTTATAAAGAATACTTGGTATCTTTGTTCTGATATGTATGCAAATATGCTGTGTAAAAGCACTTACCTAAAGAAATAAAAATCCATGATAGACACATGCAGCAGAGATGTGTAATCCAAATTTTTCTAATCTTCCAGGGATTAAGAAATATTGGAAACACATTATTCCTTGATGAGACCAATGTTGAGAACAACTGATTTTTTTCACTCTAATCTATGTTCTGAAACATTTTAGTTAAAAGTTAAGGTATAAGTGGATATTGAGAGATGATAGAGATTTCTGATATAATTCATGGAAAGACCATAATTTCAATAAGATATTACCCAGTAGTAATATGATAACGTTCAATGCTTTTGGTTGATCCATTTGTCCATGGACTTGTTCAAAATGCTACATAGGTCAATAATTGATGGTTGATTAATTTCATAGGAATTTGAGTACAACATAATTATACCAACTGAGCTATTTGCCTGCAATTGTCAAAATATTACAATAGAAGGGAAGAATGATTATTTGGTCAAATTCCAACCACTTTAATTATTAACACAATTTCATTTTTTACTCATATTGATTTATCTAACCTGAAATCAAATAAATTATTATAACTTTACAGATATTTGCAGCAGGACACACATTTTTTCCTTTATTTATTTATGTTTTATATTTTTATTTAATGAATTTATTGTGTGACATTGATTAATAAAATTATATATGTTCAGGTGTACAATTCAATAATACATCATCTGTATATTGTAGTGTATTTACCACCCCAAGTCGAATCTTCTTCCATCACCATTTATCTCCCATTTACTTTCTTCTACCTTCCCCCAACCCCACCCCATTCTTTGTGGTAATCACCATACTATTATCTGTGCCTGTCAGTTTTTGGTTTTTTTGGTGGGGTTTGGGGCTTAATCCTTTTACCTTTTTCATCCAGCCCCACAATCTCTCTTTCTTCTGTAAGTTTGTTCTCTGTCAGCTGTCAGTCTGTTCTCTGGATTTAAGAGTCTTTCTATTTTGATAGTTTATTTTGTTCATTAGATTTTATATCTAAGTAAAATCATCTAGCAGACTGGTGCAACCACTATGTAAAAACATTTTGGAGTTTCCTCAAAAAGTTAAAAATGGAACTGTCTTATGACCCAGTGATTCCACTCTAAGAATATATCCAGGAAAAAAAAAAAGCCCCAAACACTAATTTGAAAGAATATATGCACCCTATATGCACTGCAACATTATTTATAATAGTGAAGATCTGGAAACATCCCGTGTTCAATAGTAGACGAGTGGATAAAAAAAGCTGTGGTACATTTACAAAATAGAATACTACTCAGCCATAAAAAAGGCAGAATCTTACCTTTTGTGACAACATGGATGGACCTGGAGAATATTATGATAAATGAAATAAGCCAGTCATAGAAAGACAAGAAACAGGATATAAATTTAAATATCATCTAGTTAGGTGTCAGGCTATGATCAAAGATGAGGGACACCGAAGCTCTGTGTAGTCAAAATGAAATACTGGTTGTCATAAAGAAAATCTGTTGAGACTCAGTACCATGGTGTCCTAGGAAAAATAATAAACATGGAAGATACAAACTAAGTAAGTAACAGCTTCAGTCCTCACTATTCATGTACATTGGAGACACGTATAAATAATTACTCCATATAACAATCAAACAAAGCCTATGAGATAATTTGTTTCATTGATTCAACAGAGGGTAAAGGGGGAATAAATGGTGATGGAAGGAGACTTGACTTAGAGTGGTGAACACACAATATAGTATATAGATGATGTTTTATAGAATTGTACACCTGAAACCTATATAATTTTATTAACCAATGTCACACAATAAATTCAATTAAAATAAATAAAATCATTTAACAAATGGAAAAAACTTGTCTTTCCATCTAGGACCACTCTCTACAATTCCATAGTGATTCTCTCATCCAATGTAGTATGAACGTGACTCCTATAAGAGCTGAAGCTCAAAAATCTCCAGAACCTTTATTAGGGCACTAAGGAATATATTTAACCTGATAATTACAGTCATACTCTCAAATGTTTAACACAACTGGTTTTACAGCTACTATTAAAATCTTATTGTACATGGAAAAGGGAAATGTAAAAAATATTTTCTTTCATTTTCTTAAACAAGCACTCTTAAGATCATAAGCCATAGTTTTCTTAATAACATTTTGAATTTTTGCTGGAAGATGACAATAATGAGGAACTCCTAATAATCTTTGTTGTCATTTCTTTATTATTTTAGCTACCTATCATTAAAATCATTTACAGGATGTGAAGTATTAAGAATCATAACTTGAAAAAATTATGTATATTTATAAATCCTTGACTTCTGATAAAATTTTTATATCTGTATACTGTTTAGTATCTTGCTGAATATGTGTTTTAATTGATTATAAAAAATAAGGTATGGAGAAAGTAGGTATAACTTTACTCATAATATATCCTAGTATTTAAATTGATGTACTATAATTTTTAATAAGGATTCTAGTGTTATCTGAATTTAACAGATAGAAGAAAACTCATATCTTCTTTAAAATTCAGACTTACAATTCAATTACATTTTCTTCTCTCTATTTATATAAAGTACCATAGGCTTGCTTTAAGAATATGAAAATGAACTTGTCACAAACAACAATGTTAAGAATAGTATCAGATTGATCTTCATGTGATGTCTTAGGATCAGAGAATAATTTAAATTGCCGTTCTTACTCACATTGCCAATATAAGCCACACAAGTACATTTCCATTCTAAGGAATGGGGGTGACTTACAGTTATATATTACCCATCATAGTCAGTGGGCAGAACTGCAACAATCAGACTTAGATATATATGCATGTACAACTAAGACAGACATCTGATCAAATTCTGACCCTTACAAACCATGAACAGAGTGTAAAGATGTATGTGCATCCAGTCCTGAGTGACATTTATTCAACTCACACATTCCTTTATAATCAGTGTTTGATACAGAGAACAAAAGCTAGAGTTTAAAAAAATTCTGTTCAGTATTGTTATTGATTTTTAATGTCTATGTGCATAATATAATTTCTACAATGAATCTAAAGAGAAATAAAAATTACAATTTAAAATGATTAGAACAACCCTAATTCAACCGAGGTTAAACATTTTGTTTCTTCTGTCTGGAATGCCTGTTTTTCAGGGAAGCACCTGTTGGCTTATTTCTTGTTTCAGGGGCTGTTCAAAAGCTACTTACTCTTCTTACTGAAATCATACCTTTAGTCTGTTGCAAGATGCAATAGGAGTCTTTTCCAGTATGACAGGAAATGCATTTAAGGGATACATCACAAAGGATCATTGGAGGTATAAATGTTATGGAAAAAAGAAATGACCAGACACCAAGGGGTTAGGAGCATGATCTTTATTTACGTGCACGGGCCCAGAGGATAAACTCCAAATTCTGAGCCCAGAACAATATCCTCGCAGTCCTTTTATGCTGGGCTAAGTGGGGGAGGGTATTGGGAGGCTTAGTATAGATTTGGCATGAAAAGGGCTTGCAGAGGTGGGAGAGAAGCATTTACATTATAAGTCAGGGCAATTAGCATTTCATCTTTGGTATCAGCCTTGATTCCCTCTACATTCCCCCCATGGGTGCTTAGACAGCTCTTTCGTCTGTCTCTGCACCCAGAAATGGGGTCCTCTGTTCCTGTTGGGGGTCTAGTGCTGGAGACGGTGGCAGGTAGCGCTGGTTCGGCGACGGACCACTCCTCCTCCCCGTCTTGGCAGGTCCTTCGCAGCTTTAGGGCTGTGATTCGACCTGGTCCCTGTTCCGGTCCTGGGTTGGTTTCCTCAGGGTCAGTGGCGACCTTGGCTCTGGTGTGATGGATCCATGGAGTAGTACCTGCAACTTTTAAGGCGGTGGGGGTAGTTAACAGTATTAGGTAGGGCCCAACCCATTTGGGTTGGAGGGACTCTGTTTTCTAGTCTTTTACCCAAACATACTGCCCTGGCTTATGGGAGTGGGCTGACCCCCCTGTTGGCACTATTTCTTACCCAAGGTGGGCCTACTTGACTATCTCTAACTCTTGACCTAGGGCTTTGAGGTAGGAGCCTTGGTGGGCCTCCCCTAAGGTGGTGAAGTCTGTGGTAGTAGGGATTTGGGTTATAGGGGTTGCCCTTCCATATAGGATCTCGTATGGGGTGTACCCTGCTGAATTTGGGGTGCACCTAACTTGGAAGTGGGCAAGCGGCAGGACATCTGGCCAGGGTAGGAGAGTCTCTTGACAAAGTTTTCCTAAAGT